>JAODAL010012428.1:0-95441 GCA_025379985.1 Phyllomedusa bahiana | reverse complement strand
TGTAGCAGATTCACTGTGGATTTTCCATCCAGTAGAAATTTTCCCTTTCACATCCACACAATTTGATGCGTTTTTGGGGGGGGGCTGCAGATTTCCCCGTAGATTTATATAGATTTACTGCTGCCCACTTTTCATGAAAATTAAACTAGATTGAATGTAGACTAAATTTTTTAGTAAACTCACCTAAAATTTGATTTTTCCCTATTTTTCCTAGAAAAACATTGCATTTTAAACTTGGGGGTTTTTACCCCCCACACAGCTTTTTGCGCCTGGTCCCATATGAAAAAAATTGGAAAAGGGCCCTTACCCCCCTTCAGCAATGTTATCAGAAAAATATATGCCTTCACATTTTGTAAATGCAGGTGTTTGATATTCTCTAGGGACTATGAGGCAGCCAGGCCATGCTTCGGGGAAAGGGGAATTTTTGTGTTACTATTTTTATTATTTCTTTTTATATCTTATCTTTTAAACCAGGTGAAAATTTAAATTTTAGTAATTTCTGGGGAACACCAAGCATTTCCCAAATTTATTTCTTTTAAAGGAAAGGGCGCTTTAAAACAAATCCCTTTTTCTTTTACTCTAGGGGAAATAAAGGGCCCCAAGTTTTGGGGAATTAAGCTTTATACCCAAATTTATGACCCTTTTTGCGAGGGGCAATAGGATTTGTTTTCCCAAATTTAAAAGAGAGATATAAAAGGGGATTTTTTATTTTTTGCCAAGGTTAAAGCGTTTACCCAGTAAACCTTTCCGGGGCACCGTAGCCAAGGGGCTTTTAAATAAGTACATTTCCATTCCGGGAAAATTTTGGGAGAAAAATCCCTGTAGGTTTCCTGGCCCTTTTGGGGTTTCTTTCTTTGGGGACTCCCCCCCAACAGGGGGAGGTTTCTTTTTTAATGAAAAAAGTTAAAGAAATTAAATTTACAAAAATGAAGTTTATATTTCCCAATTTCAGGGCCTTTTAATAGTTTTTGGGACTCTATACCCTATTTTTTCACAGGTCAGCCCCTTTCCCCTTATCCTAAAACCCCTATATTTCACAGAGTAAGTTTTTCCTCTTCATATACCCCTATATATCACAGAGCTCAGTCCTCTATTAAATATAACCCTATATATCAAAGAGCTAAAGCTCCTTCCATTTTCATATCTGCCCCTCAGATAGGGCAGAAATTAATCACCTGCGGGTTTTTTTTCGCGGGTGAAGAAAATTTATGTGATGAATAATCTCTCCCCAAAATTTTTTGGTCATGTATTTTTCATTCACTTTATTTACCCTCCCATTCCAAATTCTGTCGGGTCTGTACCCTCTCGGGGGTCGGGGCAATGTGTGCCCCTAACAACCCCATTTAATAGTTTCCCTAAATTTAAAATAAAACCCTTTGACTTCAAAAAATTTTTTTATGGCCCTTCATGTAAGGGGTTTCCCCTGGCCCCAACTTTGCTTTCCTCTCATTTCAGGATTCAAGATTTGGGGTTAAAATCTTTGTATCCCCCTTTTGATGGTTATTAAACCCATCCCCCTTACAGACAAAAAATTTTTTTTTTCCGGGATCAGTTTTAAAAATTAATCTTTTCCTTTAATTTTGGGAATTATGGCTTTTATAGAAAATTAAACATAAAGGGGTATTCCAATTTATTGTTTAAAGATTTAAAAAAAAGAAAAAGGGGTAAAAAAGCTATTCCCAAAAAAAACTTTGCTGTTGAGATTTTGCTTCATTTCAGAGAAGGCAGATCTTATTGAGTCATACACAATCTGATACTTGACCTCCAGTAAAGTTTCACGGATGGACATTCACTAGCTAGAGCTTTGGACTTGGGGCTGTCTCTAATTTGCTGCCTCCTTTTCAGGCCATGCCTTTTTTTTTTTTTTTTTACAATGCCCTCATTTCATAAATTTTCATCTTTTCATGCAAAATTGTTAGTTTGCGGGTTTTTATATGAAAAAATGAAAATTCACACTGCAATTTTTTAGTTTGCGGGTTTTAATAAAGGGGGAAAATGTAATCACACTGCACATTGTTAGAGGGCGGGGTTTTATATAAGGCAATGTAATCAAAACTGCCATTGTTTAGATGGGGGGTTTTTATATTAAAAGCAATGTAATCAAACTGCCCCATTGTTGATGAAAGGTTTTTATATAGAAAGAAATGTAATCACACGGACTTGTTAGAGGGGGGGTTTTATTTTTGAAAGAAATTTTAAAATCACACTCCCAAAATTGTTAGATGCGGGTTTTATATAGAAAGCAAGGGTAATCAAATTTGCCATTGTTAGATCCCGGGTTTTATATAGAAAGCAATGTAATCCCCATGCACTTTTTTAGTGGGGGTTTTACAGTAAAAGGCAATGTAATCCACTGCACTTTTTTGGGGGGGCAGGTTTTATAGGAAAGCAATTTTAAACACACTGCAAAGTTAGATGCAGGTTTTATATTGAAAGCAATGTAATCACACTGCCCCTTTTTTTTGATGGGGGGATTTATTTTGAAAGCAATGTAATCACACTGCAAATTTTTTAGATGCAGGTTTTATATTAAAAGGGAATGTAATCAAAACGAACATTGTTAGATGCGGGTTTTTAAATATTAAAAAGAAATGTAATAAAAATGACATTTTTAGATGAAGGTTTTATATTGAAAGCAAATGTAATCAAAATGCCATTGTTAGATGGGGTTTTTTATATTGAAAGCAATGAAAATAAACAGGGCAAAATTTGTTAGATGGGGTTTTTTATATTAAAAGAAAATGTAATCAAAAGCACATGTTAGATGCGGGTTTTATTTTAAAAAGCAATGTAACCCACACTGCACATTTTTAGAGCAGGTTTTATAGTGAAAGAAAATTTGTAATCACATTTGACTTTGGGTTTAGATGGGGTTTTTACAGTGAAAGAAATGTAATCAATGCACTTTGTTAGATGGGGTTTTATATTGAAAGCAATTAATCCAATCCCACATTGTTAGAGGGGGGTTTTATATAAAAAAGAAATTTGTAATACACTGAAATTTTGTTAGATGCGGGTTTTTTTAATATTTGAAAAGCAATGAAAATAACACTGCAATTTTTTAGATGCGGGTTTTTTATAGGGGAAAGCAATGTAACCCACACTGAACATTTTTTGATGCAGGTTTTAATTAAAAGAAATGTAATCACACCCCCACATTGTTAGATGCGGGTTTTTTTATAGGGAAAAGCAATGTAATCACACTGCACATTGTTAGATACGGGTTTGGGTCCGAAACATGGATCCAAAAACGCATCTAAGAAATGCCGTCTGAACATCCCCTACGGAGTTTTTTAATTATTTTATTTTAATTTGCTTAAACATTTTCTATTTATTAGCTCTTTACTTATTTATTTATGAAATTTTTTAGTCCCAATAAAAAAAGACTATGGGCGACATGTATGTATTTTGGTGCCCAGACAAAAAATTTTTTTCACTCATTAGTAGTGTAGAAAGAACCTGTTCTACTGCGGGGCATAGATTAGGCGCTTTCTTGCTCCAAAACGACAATTCTGGCTCAGGTAAACCTGTTTTAAAGTGCTCTACCTGTTCCAGCAGTGATGCACCTGGTTTTGCCGTCCTCCTGCCACAAATGTGTAGAATCATACGGTTTGGGTACGACGCCTCCAGAACGTCCCGATCTCAGGTGCATAACAAAGTGCCGCGGGTACCCAATAATGCACCTAAATTTGGAGCGCGCCTGATTATACATCGAGAGAACAGGGCTGCGACAGGTTTTGGGCTGAAAGGACGCCAGACTACTGGTGCAGCCCCGTACATACATGTCAGCCTATATGATCACTCTCATAATAGTTAGCAATACATAACTGTTTTACTATGTATTATAATGTATGAGAGAGGCTTCTATTATGCTCTATCTGTGGCAAAGTCTATAGCAGTGTTTATGAACGCCAGTCCGCAAGACCCACCAACAGGTCACGTTTTCTGGATTTCCTCAATATAGCACATGTGATGTAATTATTGTTAGTGCATTCTCCACAGGTGATATAATTATTGTCAGTGCATTCTATAGGAGATCCTAAAAACATGACCTGTTGGTGGGTCCTGAGGACTGAAGTTGAGAAACACTGGTCTATAGGCTCCTCTATATGGTAGCCCCGGAGATTATTCTTTGGCTACCATAGGCACCCTGCAATTGTGTTGCACGGTTGCTGTAGGTGTCAGAGCAAACCCCCTTTCTCTGTTAACCACCTAGATAGTATTAAAAGGCTTGGATTGAAGCTTGCTCCCTACCCAGGGGCATAGCTATAGGGGGTACAGAGATAGCAGTCACTACTGGGCCCAAGAGCCTGAGGGGTCCAAAGGACCCTCAGTCACATACGACTACACCAGTATTATCAGCGGCATCCTTTATGAATTTTGCATTGGGGCCCCTGAGCTTTAAGTTATGTCCCTGTCCCTACCCCCTGCTAGCAAAGCCACTGGGACCATCTTGCCATTAGCCATCGTTGGGTTGAAAACAAAATATATCAATAAGTTTACTACTGACATATCAATAAGAAAGAATAAGAAATTAATTGTCAATGATTGTTGTTGACTACTCCTTCCTTTTTAAAGGGGTTGTATCATTACATTAAATGATCTTCAGAATAAGGGGACAGTGAAACAAGCAACTTAGCAATTGGATGTCATTAGCAAAGCTGTCTTGTTTTCACAGTCTCCCTTATCTTCGTCTTGTGTAAACACTGTTCCTCCTCCTTTCATTTCATTGGCTGACGGCTCTACTAATTTACATTCTGTCTGGCACCCGGTCGTATTCACGGGAGCGCGCATTCCTGCCTCTCTCACTCAGAATAAGGGGCCGGCAACAATTTCACTCTACACAGCCAGCAGCTCCACAGTAACACTGCAGCTGCTTCTACAATCAGAAAACAGCAGAATTGTGCTCGGTTCTAAGGGGCCGTTTACACGGCAAGTGACAAATACCGGTCGGTTTATGCGACTGTTATTTGCACTGTTTTGCTGCCGTCCCCACGGCTGCGGGGTGGGGTGGGGGGGCTTTTATTCCTCCCCCTTTACTTTGAGGTGCACATATTCCATCCGGAGACCAGACGGAAGAATGTGCATGCTCAATGTTCTTCGGGCGGCCTGTGGGTGAAAAACCGCAAACCGCCTGAAAAACCGGCCGAAAACCCGTGCCGTGGGGATATGCCCTAATGCTGCTGCGTGTAAACATAGAAAGGAGACAGATCTGTGCTGCTCTGGATGAGTTCATAGAAGACTGGATTCAACTGTAACAAACCTACAGCTGTGAGAGGAGAAGAGATCAGTGCTCTGAGTTCATAGAAGACTGTCTAGACCAGTGTTTCTCAACTCCGGTCCTCAAGACCCACCAACAGGCCAAGTTTTCAGGATTTCCTCAGTATTGCACAGGTGATATAATTACTGTCAGTGCATTCTACACAGGTGATATAATTAGTATCAATGCATTCTGTGGGAGATCCTGAAAACATGACCTGTTTATGGGTCCTGAGGACTGGAGTTGAGAAACACTGGTCTAGACTGAATGCAGGCCTGCGGTATGTAAACAGCTCTTACAAAATAAGACTGCATAGGGAGAGGAACGACACAGTGACGTGGACTCAGAAGGGGAGGGGGGGGAGAGCAGGGATGTGCTATCCCCTCCCACTGATCTCAAACAAACACACTGACTCGGGAGCGAGCATGAACAATGAAAGGAGGGATGATGTCATCCCCCTTCAGTTAAGAAACACCCAGCTGGGAGGGGAAGAAACACCCCTGGATTTGAGGAGCTTAGAAGCTGAGAGCACAATGAAACAGATGAAATGATGAAGCAATACATCCCCTTTAAGCTTCTGTCCTATTGAGATTCCCCATTCCTAAAATTAGACCAATTGGGAAAATTTCCTCTGCTTAATTTTTCCATCTTGAGCTGGAAATATATATTACACCCATACCTCTAATTCATCCATTGTTTCAATGCACAGTGACTAGTTCTCTAAACCCTTCACACTATCTCAGGTTTACTTCCCTAGAGTCCATCATGAAGAATATGTCCAATCTAAGGCTATATAGCATTAGTTATGCCTGCATGCTGCAAACCATATTACACCGAGCAACTCATATTGTGCCAATTGTCTGCAGCAAAAATGAAATGTCATTGTCTTTCTAAGAAGGAAGGATTTGTTTTTATTTAGCTGATAGAGAAGGATTACTGATAAATCCCGACAAATCCTCAACCACACCACCATGTACTACGTCATTCATATGTATTATACTAGGGGCGGTGGGAAACAGAGGATGTGCAATACTATTATGCAATTTGGGATTATAGAGAGGGGTATAGTGGATATAAAGTACCTATACATGTGCACTGATTGCTCATCTTGTGCCTCGCCAGGGGCTGGCATACTATAGGTGCATGCAAAATGACAGAAAATAGCCACCTCACCTTTCATGCAGATACAACTCATAGTGGTGTAGTCGTCACTATCCTAAAAAAGAGCTACTCCAGGAGAGTGCAAAAATTAAATAAAACAATCCATGTTTATTGAGAAGTCATTAAAAACATAACAGGACAATCGGATGATGGTCAAGGTTTAAAGGGGTTGTCTCACTACATTGATTCATCTGACCTCAGTCCTGTTTTCATGGTTTCACTTTGAATTTAGGGGCGTGTTTACTGGCTTCTACTAGGGTGCAGTAGAAGCCAGGTCTGTAGCTATAGCAAGCAGTGCTGGCAGCCTATCAGGAGAGATCAAACAGGTCTGTAGCTATAGCAACCAGTGCTGGCAGCCTATCAGGACAGATCAAACAGGTCTGTAGCTATAGCAAGCAGTGCTGGCAGCCTATCAGGAGACATCAAACAGGTCTGTAGCTATAGCAAGCAGTGCTGGCAGCCTATCAGGAGACATCAAACAGGTCTGTAGCTATAGCAAGCAGTGCTGGCAGCCTATCATGAGGGATTGAACAGGTCTGTAGCTATAGTGACTAGTGCAGCAGCCTATCAGGAGAGATCAAACAGGTCTGTAGCTATAGCAACCAGTGCTGGCAGCCTATCAGGAGGGATTGAACATGACTGTAGCTATAGCGACCTGAGGAGCTGATGCAGCCCATACAAGAAGGGATATCTAGGAATAGGTAGGACACTGTTAATGGACACATACTGCAAAGTGACTTGTTTTTGCAAGATCTTTAACATAAAAAGCAGTGATCCTTATAGTGAGACAACCCCTTTAAGCATTTCAGGCTTTAAAGAGAACCTGTCACATAGGTTGTGCCTCCCTTGCTGAGGAAAGCACAAGCCAGTGTCAGACCTGCTGTTTCCCACGCTGTGTCCCTTATTCTGTAAGATGCTGGAGTTTTCGAGTATTTAGCGCTTAAACCTGCAGTTTTCAGCCAGAAAGAGAGTCATTCAAAGAGTCAGTTTTTTTTTCAAACCCCGCCCACCTGAGGCTAGCCCCACCCACCTCAACTGATAAACCTATTACTTTGAATAGGTAAAAAACATGTGAATAACTGTCAGTGGGCAGGGCTATCCTTTGGTGGGCGGGGCTAACACCTGCTCATGAATAAGATTTGAGGGGTAAATGCTCTAAAACTCCAGCATCTTACAGAATAAGGGACACAGCGCTGGAAACAGCAGGTCTGACACTGGCTTGTGCTGCCCTCAGTAAGGGAGGCATAACCTATGTGACAGGTTCCCTTTAAGCCTAAAGCCTGAAACGCGTAAACCTTGACCATCATCTGATTGTCCTGTTACGTTTTTAATGGATTCTCAATAAACATGGATCATTTTATTTCTTGCACTCTGCTGGAGTAGCTCTTTTTTTGGATACAGCCCTGTTGGTAAGGGGGCCCACTGTCACTTCCAAGCAGTTTCCTATTGCCTATTAAATTGCATGCAAATATCTTAGGAGCTGGGCCTGAAATGGGGCCAAGGTGAGCAGAAAAATAAAACAAAATGTGATAGTTACGTCCCCGTCCCCAACGGCTGTGGCTTAGGAGCTCCAACGCGAGCTATGGTTTTGCCGTAAAAGGGATTTTGCAAAGTGGCAAACTTGGGATGGGCCCCCTTACTAGGGGCCCCATAACAGCTTCTAGAAATGGACTGACTTTAACTTATATTAAGAAGCTTACAATATCCTGAATCATTGCTATAATCAATGAGCTGCAGTTTCCTTTTATTCCAAACTTGCTTATAATGTTGTTATTGAGGAACTTAATTTGATATTTTGCTGCAATAAATGAGAGTGATTTGTATTTGCATGTTTGAGGGTGATTACATGCAGCTTCTTATTCATTTACTATATGAAATCCAGTTTTAGAACTTAGAGGTTAAATTAGTTCTTCTCTCCCTAAACTTTAATTTAGACATTATAATGAACTTACTGTAGATACGCGAGTATAAGCCGACCCGAAAATAAGCCGAGGCACCTAATTTTACCACAAACAACTGGGAAAACTATTGACTCGAGTATAAGCCTAGGGTGGAAAATACAGCGGCTACTGGTACATTTCAAAAATAAAAATGGATACCAATAAAATTGGATACCAATAAATAAAAATGGATACCAATAAAAAGGCAGGTATAGGCGGTTTAATGTCCCCCATAGGCAGGTATATGTCCCCCATAGTCGGGCATGGGCAGCTACAGGCAGTTTAATGTCCCCCATAGGCAGGTATATATCCCCCATAGTCGGGTATAGGCAGGTATATGTCCCCCATAGTCAGGTATAGGCAGCTATAGGCAGTTTAATGTCCCCCATAGGCAGGTATAGGCAGGTATATGGCCCCCATAGGTAGGTATAGGCAGATATATGTCCCCCATGGCCAGGTATAGGCAGGGTTTTTAAAAAAAGAAAAGAGTACTCACCTCTCTGCCCCCCTGCTCCGATGCGCTCTGTCGTCTTTCGGGCACAGGCAGCGTGATGTCATCAGGCCGTGCAGGAAGCGTGATGACATAGCACGCTGCCTGTGCCAAATACTCCTCTGTAATATAACCCTGTAGATCGCAGAGCTCAGCTTCTCTCCTCTAACTTATAACTCTATATATCACAGTACAGTGTGATACTACATGTCCTGTAAAGCTCTTACATGTATTAGTGAGGTGCATGCAGTGATTGGTGGTCTATAGCACCTCTCTACAGTACAGTGTGGTACTACATGTCCTGTACTGCTCTTACATGTATTAGTGGAGTGCATGCAGTGATTGGTGGTCTATAGCACCTCTCTACAAGTATAGTGCAGTACTACATGTCCTGTACTGCTCTTACATGTAATTACGGTGAGGTAATGTGGTGCAGTTGATTGTCAGTGGTCTTTGTGCCCCTCATCTATCCTGTACAAGTGCCGGTGGGTACTACATGTCCTGTACTGCTACACTTATACAGTATTAGTGAGGTGCATGCAAGTGATTGGCCGTCTATAGCGACTCTATACAGTGAACAGTCTGTGGTACTACATGTCCTGTACACTGCTCTTACATGTATTAGTGAGGTGCAATAGTGCAGTGAGTTTGGTGGTCTTAGTGCCTTCTCTACAGTAACAGTGTATGATACTACATGTACTGTACATGCTCTTACATGTAGTTGTCGATGTGATGCTCCACCAAGTGTCGATTGGCGCTGTGTCTACAACGCACCTCTTCTCTCCTATATTACATGTGCGGACTACGACATGTTCTGTACCTGCTCGTAAGTGTATTAGTGAGGTGGGTACATTGCAGTGATTGCGATGGTATATAGCGCCCCTACATCCTACGTACAGTGCGGTTACTACATACTGTCCCTGTAGCCTGCTCTTACATGTATTAGTGAGTGCATGCATGGTGACTTGCGGAGGGTACTATAGCACCTCTCTGATAGGACAGTGCGAGGTACTATACATGTAATGTACATGCTCCTCTTACATGTATTAGTGAGGTGCATTGCAGGTGATTCAGGGTCTATAGCACCTGCTCTACAGTCACAATGTGCACAGGTACTAATGTCTGCCTACACCTGCTCTTACGTGTTTAGTGAGGTATCCGATTGCGTAACTCAGGTAGATTTTTGTTGATCGTGTCTACAGCTGCCTACTACTACTGTACTGTGCGGTATACTACATTGTTATGTACTGCTCTATGTGTTATTAGTGATGAGTTACATGCATAGTGATGATGGGAGTCTATAGAGCACTCACTCTACAGTACAGTGCAGGTTACTACATGTCGCTGTATTGCTACTTACATGTATTAGTGAGTGATGACACTCGTGATTTGTGGTCTTTAGCGCCTCTCGATGCAGATACAGTGCTGTACTCCATGTCCTCTGTACTGCGCTTTCATGTATTAGTGAGGTGCATGCGCAGTGATTGGTGGGTCTGATAGCGACTCCTCTACCTGTACATCATGTCAAGTTGCGCCAGGTACTACAAGTTCTGTACTGCTCTTTCATGTATTAGTGAGGTGGCATGCCTTGTGTTGATTGGTGGTCTCTATAGACGCCTCTCTACAGTACAGTGCGTTCGGTACTACTTGTCCAATGTACTGCTCTTACATTGTAGTAGTGAGGTTTTGCTGCCATGACAATGTGACTGGCGGTTCTATAGTGCCTCTCTACAGTTACTGCTGCAGTTACACTACTAGGTCCTGTACGGCCTCTACATGTATTATGAGGGCCAATTTTCTTTTCTCTGGTCCATTGTGTGTATAAAGTCATGTTCAAGAAAGCTTCTCTTCACTCATCATAGATCGGGGGGATTTCCTATTCCACTGCAGCTCTTCCTTTGATCTTATATGGCATGGACGCGCTTTTTTTCTATATCTATCAATAAAAACGCCCCTATTCAGGCCATCCATAGGCCCATTACAGAAAAAATCGTTGGAGCTCCCCCAGACAGCATACAGCCATTGTTTTCAATTGCACACAAACTCACTAATTGGTGACGAATTTTACCCCAACACTGCTGTTCCGTGTCGGCGACCCCAGTCCATTGGGCTTTTCTTCGCACTTCCTGTGCCAGCAGTGTGCATCCTGCAGCAGAGGATACGTGCTGTTGTAATTCACTCTGTATGCGAACCCTGCCGGAGCTTCTGCTGATGGAAGACACAGGAAATTGACGAGGAAAGCGTTCCTGTGGCGACTGGAGTAGAAATAGCACGCAGTGGAGGATCAGGAAGGGGAACGGTAAGATATGCCTGTTTTTTAACTCCACCTAGACTGAGACCTGACAGATGGACCGTTTAAAGGAAACACCTATATCTAACCTCCACAAAAAACACATCAAAAAACTTGATGTAGTAGATGAAATTATCCACAAGATCTTTTCTATAATACTAGTAGTATAAGTGTGATTACGTCGTTAGCCATTAAACAGTATATGAGTAGAAGAGGCTGAACGAAATCAGGCGATCCTTTTCAGGATAACTGGAAGTATTTTGATAGTTGAGCTTTGACGAGAGGACTAGCTCTCTTCTTCAGACTGAATGTTATACAACACAACTGAACATTCCAACAGATATTTTTTGTATTACACAAAAGACACTATGGTCCTTCAAGGTATCTTAGAATTCTTAAAAAATAACAAAATGCATTATATTGTAAGAGCAGTCATTCTACAACCTGGTCAGTAAATAAACAGTCTGGCGAACTTGTGAGGGCCGTGTAAGGTGCCGATGTCAGTAATTATTTCGTCTTATACTATATGCAATCAGGAGAGAGAGGATTTGTTGCTGACTCACAGTTACACATTGTTTGACATGAAGTAGCTGGGTGCTATGAATTTACAGTCATTTTGCAAGTGCTTTAAAATTTTTGTCTTATTAACTTTTTTATTTCCCATTCTTCCTCTCCCTCTGAGTATTAAAATCCTACCCATTAGAGGACCGTTACCTGCCAAATGTTCCATCTGGAGTAATTTTCTTCAGAGAAATGTGCGGGCCACTGCGAGATCTGTTCTGCTCGTTGGTTAATGGTGAATCTATGTGTGTTCATGCGCTTTGGACCTGACGTCTCTGCCCTGTTTCCCCACATAGAAGGCTACTGTGTTAGGAATTGTCCATACACCATGATCAGATTACATCCACAGATGCTCTAGTCCTGCAGGAAAATGTCACCCCTAATTCCCCTTCTCGCAGCTGCTTGGGACTGCTGGGACAGGGACTACCACTCGTAGTGCGTGGTTGCCTGCAGCCTGAGTCTTGCACCTGTTTCTGCAGGCTGGGGTTTTGAGGGCGCGCCATTTTCAGTTGGGGCCTTCAGGGCGCTTACGGACAATAATGCGCCGCAGGTTGGTGGTCTGCCGGAGAAGGAGAGGAGAAGGGGGGGACTGGGAAATATGTCTCTTGCACGTCCTCGTTTGTCCCTATGAAGCACTGCGTTATGAAGTTCACTTCGGCAATCTTTTGTTGGTATTTCCACGCGGTGGGAGTTGTTACGGTGGACAACTAGGGGCATCTCGTTTTCTTCCTCTGGGTTTGTCTCTTTGTCAGAGTGAGCGACTGTCTCTGTTGATGGCGGCCGCTTTGCTGATTTGCGTGTGTTATTGTCATTTTTGGTTTGTATCCAAGTTTGATAAATTCTTACTCAGATTCAGGAGGGCGTGTTGCTTTGTCCAGGTCTGTCTTGTTGGAGCATAATACCGACTTGTACCGAATATTAGCCCTGGCTGTATATGTAATAGGATGTCTTCGTGGTCTAGCTATGGGGTTGGACGACCGAGCTGACATTCCATGAGGTTAGGACGTTATGTTTGTTGGTTTGTAGTATACTGATGCGTGAGCGTAGCTGCGTGGTTCTTTAAATTTCGTGCATTGTACAGGGTATCCAAGGAGAAGTGGATTTGCTCAATCTGAATAGGTAAGGTTTAAGGTTTATGGTGGGCCCGCGTTGAAAGTTATATGAAGTCATTATGGAATTGAAGTTAGGGCCTCATCACTCGCCCCGCAGTCCAGGATGATGACTAATGATTATCGATCGAATATAACCGGTATAGTAGACAGGGGTAAATATCGGCGTTTGGTTGGAGCTTGTTGATAACAATATGATCCTTCACACAGTACCGCGCATAAAGAGATGGCATTACTGGGTCCTACTTGCGCTACTAGTCTGGACCCCCATGGAAGGTTCCCATTTTGCTCTAGTAGATATAGGTCCTTCTCCAAACTCTCCAGTGAAATAGTGTGGCTCGATCGGTCATGACTGGATGAGCTGTTCGTGTGCTGGTTTTGTTGGGAGGCTCTTTGTCTATCTCTAGAGTGAAACTGACATGCTGCAACTCCATCCCTTGAGGGGGGAATGTTGTATACAAGGTATTCTACATCCATCGCGTGGCCCAAAAATGGTGCCCTCAGGAAGTGGACATGAGGGCCATTGAGGTTGTTATAAGAACGGTACTGTACTGTGAGGCAATATAGTCCTGGATGTCACGCTGTCGAGTTATCTTCTGACAGTGGTGCTTTTAGGAGATTTTTCCACCACAACACTGAGTGATTTGCTCTCGGCAGGTGGGAAAGTGTGCAACACATTGCCCGAAATGACTCAGGCGTCCCGAGGGTTGCCCTCTTTATGGATCGTCCTTGGGGAGCCATGTAGAAGCTGCCCGGCCCTGGGATCCTGGGGATCCTCTCAGCGGATAAGCAATTCTCACCTGCTTCCGCGACCTTGAATTGAGAAACTTCTTTCTACAGATCCTTCAGTTGTTTCCTTATAGGCTTCTGTGGTTCATTTTCAAAGTTTTTGCAGTACAGTTGGATGGGCTGCTTTGTCTGTTGTCCTGTTTGCTTTCTGATGTAGTCAGAGGTGTTCATTATGACTATTGCGGACACCGTGTGTGTCAGACTCTGTTTTATAATTATATCCTGATTTTCTTTTCCAAAGTAAGAGCGTGATAGCCTTACTGTTCCTGCAGGGTTAGGTTGTATATCATCGTTTCTTTTGTTTCCCCAAGATCTCAGACTTACCTTGCCTCTGAAAACAGTCAATATATTTTATACAAGTGCGGCATTAAGTTCCAGGCCTGTCGGGGTCCAGTGTTTGATTTTTTGGTGGGTTCCTTCCATGGGCTCGTTCTCTCCAAGAATCGTTGCTGTATTATGGAAGGTTCTTTATCATAAAAATTATTCCGCTCAATCTCATTCTTCTCTGAAAACCTCCCCATGTAGTTTTTGCAGGAGTTTTACGTTTGTCCCATAGGTTCAGTGACTGATGCTGGTACGGGGTCGAAGGCTAAACCCGATGAACCTTTCAGGAAGGTGAACTGACATTTCATGTCTTGTTTAGGCATCATAGGTGGTACAAGGCTTCAACACACAAGGTATTGCTGCAGCTTGGACTGGTCTGCTTGTGGTATCGGCTGGTAATTAGTGTGGGCACCCCTCTTTCTGCCCTCAGTCTTCATGCGCTGTTTTTACTTCTTGTTGTTTGATAAGCATGTCCTTGCAGTTTCCGTTGAGTATGTGTGGAGGTTTGGCCTGGCCTTTCATTTCTCTGTGTCATTCTACCTAGTGATTGTCTTTAAGCGGGCACTGTATTCTCCTCCCTGTGTTCTTTCTTTTGTTGTGTTATAGGACATTTTTTATCATATTGTATCCGCAAGCCATTCTCCAGAATGTCCGAATACATAGTTGTTCTGCTTATCGGCTGTTGTTAGGGCCGGTGGCCTCATTGTCAGCGCACTAGTGCCGGGTTGGGTTATGCAGGTGGGGGAGAAGCACCTATTTGGTGATGAGTCTCTCTTTTTTCGCTTTTTGTTAAGAAAGAAAGATGGTCGCTGTGAGATTGCTGCAAGTTCTTTAAGCACGGTTTTTCATGTTCCATCTTTCCGTCGCGATACCATGGTGAGGTATCTCCCAATTGTTGCATGAGTATAGTATAAATGTTGTACCGTGCGTTCACGTTAGCCACTGAATGTAGTATGAAATAGTGAAGAAATCAGGCTCCGCGGATACCTTTTAGAGGCGCTATACTGAATATATTTGATGGTTATGTGCTTTTCGAACCGAGGACTAGCTCCCTTCTTCAGACTTGGTCGTCTCATTACTCGTCATTATATATATAACAGGGGTGAAACTTGTTTTTACTTTCACTTTGTAAGTCAGGAGAATTCTTATCATTATGTTGGGGGATGATACCAACTGTGCGAGAGCGACGAGCTCGAGGGCATAAGATGCTTGTAATAGGGTTATAATCTGAGCTCTCACTACATACAGTACAGCAGGCATCTGCACACTGACAGACATAGTGTGACAGAGTTTACCTGTTCTGCCTCAACCTCTCATTCATAGACACTGAATCTACACTCACCGGGCCAGACTTTATTAGGTACACCTGGCCAACTGTCTTAGTTAAACCACTAATCTTCTAATCAGCCAATCACCATGGCCGGAGACTCAGTGACATTATAAGCATGTATTGTAGACATGGTCAAGACAATCTCTGCAGTTCAAACCGAGCATCAGTATGGGAAGAAGGTATTTTAGAGTGCCCTTTGAACGTGGCATGGTTCCACTGTTGGTTGCCAGAAGGGCAGGTCCTATCGAGTATTTCAGGGAAACCTGCTGATCTCCTGGATTTTCACGCACAACCATCTCTAGGGTTTACAGAGAATGGTCCGAAAAAGAAAAAACCATCCAACTCCTAAGTAGAGCGGGCGATAGGTTTTTTTTTTTTTCTCTCGTTCAGCCCAGGGCGGGAAAAATGCCTTCTTTGTTTGATGCCAGGAACGGTCAAAGGAGAATGGGAGACTGGTTCGAAGCTGATAGGAAAGGACTCAACAGTGACTCAAATAGGCCCCCCGTTACAACCCCAGGTAGGCGAGAAGAGCATCTATGAACGCACAGTAAGGTACGCGGAACTTTGAGGCTGTTAGCGGCATACAAAGCAGCCAGCAAGACCCACACCTGGGTGCCGCCTCCTTTCAGCTAAAGAAAGGAAAAATGCATGACGGCTCACTATTTGCACCCAAGACTACATACGAAGATTGGACAGTAGAAGATTTGGAAAAAACATTTGACCTGTGCTCTGATGAGTCTCGTTTCTGACTGAGACATGCGGATTGGCTTGAGGGTCAGAATTTGGTCCTGTCAACAACATGAAAGCATGGATCCATCCTGCCAGGTGTAGATTCAGACGGTTCAGGTGGTGGATGGTGGGGTTGTCATGGTGTGAGGGAATATTTTCTTGGCACTCTTTGGGCCCCTGGTACCAATCATTGAGCATATGTTGTCATGCACACCAGTTGTGGAATCTATTGCCCTACGAAATGAATTGAGGCAGTACTGAAAGGCCAAAAGGGGGGTTCCAACCACGTTTACTAGCATGGTGTTACCTAATAAAGTGGGACCGCGTCTGAGTGTTTATCACAACTGCTTGCTGGGTTTGTGCTACATGATGTAGGACTTATAGCTTCCCCCCCATGCACAGGGACTCCTCCAGCTCAGAAAGCTGGAGATTAGACACAACTGTCAAACATTGTCATATCCTTCAAGACGGTCATATGTGCTGTTTTGGGCCAAATTCAGAGCTGTCTTAAAGGGCCACGCTATGAGCTTTTTTAAAACTGATATTTACAGGTGGTGTTATATGCTTTGATAATCCTTTAATGAAGCTTATTTGAGAAAGTCGTTTGTATTTTATTCTTTGTTACTCAATGAGGTTTCTTTCTGAAGTGATCAAGGTCACTCTTTAACTTGTTCCCACACTTATGGAGAAGGGGAAGCAGCAGCTTCAATATTATCTATGCTCCTGTATTATTGCCAGTTGGTAATTGGCTATAGAATTGTCATCTCACTGAAAGCCACATTAAAGTGTAATACGCTCTAATGTAATTCCGTATGTGGATACTCTGAAATCGTTGCTTTATAATTCTCACTCGACCAACAGTACATAAAACTGAGTGCCTATATTGCCGTATTATCGCTGGGGCTCTCACACACCCCTTTCCCTTACTTTTAAATGGGTTTAATTTGAGATAAAAAACTCCCCCATTATCTCCCGAACATTTATCGCTTGTGGCTATTTTATTATTTTAGGAGATTTTAATATCTTAACTACCTGGATATGAAATTATTGGCCAAGACTCAGAATACACCTACCTAGATCAAGGGTTTTTTCTCTATACCAAGTGGACATGTTCCAGATCAAACACATAGACCGATTGATCTTATCTCAAGCATACAACTGAAAGTGGGGGATTGGAGGCTACTGTGTGGAAATGTACCCTGCTTGAAATCTAGATTCTTACATAAATGTCCTTTGATTACTATCACCCGGGAAAATTATACTATGTCTTTGGAAAATGAGGTTTTGGTGATAATTTATTAACTCTCTTACAGATCTTCTGTGCTGAACTCATGGTCAAAAAAATGTCCAAAGGTTATTCCAAGTTATTTCCTTTGTCATGTTACCCATCAAGCTTGTCCTCTTTGCTCTATCTATTTTTAAGCATAGATCCTTTGCCAGTGTAGTTGTGTTCCCATCCTGATATAATAGGTGTCGCATTCAATATGACTATATTAGTACTCTTTCTGCTGAGAACAATGGGGTAACATTTTTCATGATAAATTGCGGCAGAATTTTGACTCAATTTGCACCAAAATACTGGCTGATCCAAATAAGTAATGTTCCTCATAAGGGAGTGGTATCATGTAGTTGTCAGTGGGACACTAATTAGGCGACACTGTCACCCCACCGTCCAGAAATAAGTGGGTATCTATGCCGGGTTTTAGGAGCCTTTAAATCAGTCGTAAAGTCGCGCGCCTGAAATGTCACAATACTTTCTAAAAAATTGGCCGTCAGGGCTATACACTTGCATAGATTACTTAATGGCCATAAATGTCACATAGTATCAAAAAGGACAGCCATCATATTGCATCAAAACAATTGGGAGGCATTGTATCTAAAAAAGGGGCGCTCATTGCGTATCAAAAAAGGGCGCATTGTATCAGAAAAAAAGGGCGCAATCGCATCAATAAAGGGCGCATCGTTTCAAAAAAGGGACGTATTGCTCAACACTCAGCACTATAGCATATCATTGGTTAGTGTCAAGTAGTTTACGGTATGCGTCTTTCGAGGCTCACTTGCCGACGGGTTCTGGCGCCGATAACATATGTAAGGTGCCTACAATAGGAACATTTCACGTCGGAGGTGCACAGTGCATACCATATTTTGGGCATTACAAAAGTGTCGTTTCCGCGGCGTATAATGCAGCGCTAGTTTTGGGTGGATGTACTGTAGGTTTATATTCTTAAGTTGATTTGTATCTTATTGAAGTCGGAACAGGTATATTTAATATAACTGTAACTCCAAGCACCAAAGGGTTTTGGTTTGTTTTAGCTTTTGGATAGTGCAGGAAGGGTTTTTACATTTGTTTTTCGCTAATTATGTGTCCCTGGTTAGAAGATTTTCCACATCATTTCTCACTCATGTGGTGTCCCTTTCTGTGGCATGCTGGAGCTTGTCGTTCCACAGCTATCTGCATGGAATTACAAGTGCCAGCATGCACAATAAATAAATATAAATCCACTGCACACCAGGTAGTATAATGCGGTAAATGTAATTTATTTACAAGATGCTTGGATCATATCAATATCAAAAGGATTAGTGCTGAAAAAAATGACAAAAATATATTAGACAAGTGCTTTACATAAAGGTAAGTGAGATCTAGGTTTGATGTCTTATGGTATGTTGACGTTTCGGCAATCGCCTTTATCAAGAGACATCTAGTGGAATACGATAGATGAGATAACAAGGTGTTTATAAGGAGGTGAAAGGCACCAATGCAGGCAAAAGTGGTGTCCAAGATAAGGTAGATGGACTTTTTTCCAGTGTCTAGGATTAAGGGCACCGTCTGTAGGGAGCGTAGCACATTTCGGTGGTCTATGAGGAGCAGCCGGCTGCTCCTGCCTTTCACCTCCTTATAAACACCTTGTTATCTCATCTATCGTATTCCACTAGATGTCTCTTGATAAAGGCGATTGCCGAAACGTCGACATACCATAAGACATCAAACATAGATCTCACTTACCTTTATGTAAAGCACTTGTCTAGTATATTTTTGTAATTTTTTCGGCACTAATCCTTTTGATATTGATATGATCCACGCCTCATGTTAATAAATTCGATTTACCGCATTATACTACCTGGTGTGCAGTGGATTTATATTTATCTATATTCGGCTTCATTGCCTTTCCATGTCTCGCACCCACCTAACATAACCATTCCCTAATAACTGGGTTAAATGCTGGTTGTGCCTTGACAATGGTATGTGCGCACCAATTATCTTCTTAGCCTTGCACGCATATGATAAAGTTCCGTTTGTAACTAGAGGACTGATGTGTAAAGTCACGAAACGGTGTACGAGTGGGGGACTTGCTGTATTTAAATTTGATGTGGGGCCAGCGAATAATGTGTATAAGTCTCACACTCCTAAATGACGCAACTCCTCCATATCGGAGAAATGTTACCCCTTTCGAGCCACCCCTAAAGCTTTTCACCTAGCCAAACAGTATTCTACTCTACATTGATGAGGGCCAAACACCCTGAAACAGCTGTCCGCAGATGAATATCTGGTTGGCTCTAATCCCATTTGTGTTGGAAGGCTACATCCAATGGTTAGCGCTACAGTAGTCTTACCTCATTTCCCATGAGAATAAAAATACTGGCATACATGCTTCACACCAAACTTATTATGATTATCAGACATTTTCTGGACAATTCTGCACCCCAGTCGGCTACGTTTCCACCGTCGGACATAGAAGTTATGGCCACCGCTTGGAGAACAGAAAAGGGAAGCAGGCTCTGTCGTTAGTCTACCCTCAAAAATTTATTGCAAAAAAGATCAATAAATACTCAATGGATAGGGTGCAACGGTTCAGGTCTATGAGCCTCTGACAACCATGCAAAATGTTGGCACAAATAGTAGCATAAAGTAAGTGTCAGGGACTGTCAGGGATGCACACAAAGACACAGACAGCCTCTGTCCCTGCCTTTTGAGAGAAACTAGACTTTAATAGGCGGCCCCAACCAGAGATGATGGCTGCCTGCTTCTGGTATAGGTGCTGACACAGACTAGGGAACAAACAGGCACACCAGAAAATAAACGTTGAGTCGGGCGAAGTCAAAAGTCCGGCAACATGACTCGGGCCAGCGAGGTTTACAGAGTCGTGAGACAAAGAAAATAACCGGGGGGCAGGTCCAACAGTCGAGGCAACAGTACGGGGGCAGCGAGAGGTAAAGAGTTCGTTGAGACAACAGAAACATAGCCAGCGGGAGCGGGTTCCAAAGTCAGGCAACAGTGGCGTCCCACAAGCGAAAGTCAGGAGACGATCACAGAAACACAGAATCACCCATGCAGAGCAGGCCGAACTAGGTTATCTATTCCTTACTTTTATTTATTTAAATAACACAACCCCCCCCCCCCCCCGCTCGCCCCCCCCCCCACCCACCCGATATAAAACAATTATAAAAAAACTATGTTGAGCCAAATAGAGGCAAGGCAGAGGAGATAGGGATAAGGAGAGCAGAGGGGACCTTATTTTGTAGGAAACAGATGAAAGGTAGTCTAGAACTGAGGAAATAGGCAGAAAGGAACCAAAAGACAAGAATAGCGAGATGAAGGGCTGTCACTCAAGAAGGAACAAAAATTAACCACGAGTGGACTGGAAGATTCCTGGCCACGGGCGTTGGCCAGGAATCAATTAGCACCCAGCACAAAATAAACCCAGTTCACGCAAGTGATAAGAAACGTAGTATTAAGTCAAAAACCATGGTTTACGTCGTACTGGCCGTGGCCGGCGACCAGAGCCAAAAGACGGGGGTGTTTCAGGCACAATCATGACAGTAAGCCAACTAACAGAATGTATAAACTTTAACTAGACAGTGTTGATAAATCTGCCTCACTCTTCTTTCCTTGACTTTACTTCTAACTTCCCACCCAACCTATTAACCGATCATTGTACAGAATTTCTAATTTCAGGCTAAAGAGTATGGGCCGGTTCACACGGCTTAGTCAACCCCGTAATTTTCTGGAAAGGATTTCGCCCACAATTACGGCTTGAGTAAGGGGCGGGATGGGGGGGGGCGGGGGCGCTGCCCGCCGGCCCCATAGTCTTTCATTATCCACGGCGCGTATTCCGCCGGGATAATGTGCATGTCCCTTTCTCCCCGCCTGGCGGATTCGCCGAGCAGGTAGGAGTAACGTAATCCATAGTTGTCTATGAGAACTGTGGATTACCGTAACGGCTGGGACGGATTCCAGCCATATTGCAGCTCAGTATGGTGCGCAATACGGCTGCACTCCGTCCCTGCAATAAGCCATGTGAACGGCCCTTAAGGGTGAGTTCACACAATCGGGTTTCAGCGCTGATGGTGTTAGCACCGAAAAAACATTGTTTCCAAGTTGAAAATTCCCCTCTTGCAACGAGGAAACGACACAGAGTCTCCGAAGCAGATTATTGTCTCCTATACTTTTGTATTGTTGGCAAAAATTCATGAGTTAAGTAATCGTCTGAACAACAACACTGATTTTACATACGGTATAATGTACAGTGGGTTGCAGACGTATTCATACCCCTTGCACTATTCCTTATTTTCAAACGTTACAGCCACAAACTTAAGGGTATGTTCACACGTCGTAATTTCAGCGTGTATCTCACGTATTTGCACTCTAATACGGGCGAGATGCCCGCCAAAATTATGGTAATCCATAGTTCACATGATGTACTGCGGCGCATACAGTATGCACAGCAGTACATCCTGTGCTTCGGGAACTTGCGCTGATACACGCGTACTCCCGCGGTGCGGGTGGGCGGGAGCCCACTGGCCCCATAGACTTGCATTACTCATGGCACGTATTCGCCGCAAATAATTGACATGTCACTTATCTCCCCGCACGTACAGTACGATTGTATTGTATGAGTGGAGAGAGGACGCGTAATCCATAGTTTTCTATGAGAGCTATGGATTACCGTAATTATGGGACGCATTTCCCCACGTATTAAGCGCAGTACGCCGCGAAATTCGAGCGGCCCAAAATAAGCCGTTTGAAAATACCCTAAAAAGAATGATTTTTAATTGTTTTGCAAGTTAAAAAACTGAAAAATGTGGCCCATGAGCCCTTAAATACAGCAAGCAGGGATGAACAAGGTCCAGCTCTTCTCTTTTTCTGAAGGATGGAACCAGCACTTGGCAGGGGCTCCAGAACAGGGAGTGGGCGCCATCTAAGATATTGAGCTCCTGTCATGGGGGCTGGCGCGGATGCGGTCGCCCCCCTGCCCGCAGGGGGTCCGGCCCGGGTGCCGCGGCCGCCCGTGACCATCCCCCTGCTGCCTATGCTCCTTCGCCAGGTTACTTACCAGTCCACACTTCTGTTTTCCCTGCTTCTGCTGTCCGGCCGCCCGCGGGGTTTTAGGGCGCGCACCCCGGGGGTGGTCTGGATTTAAAGGGCCGGCCCCGCTATTTGCTAAGCCGTCCGCTGGTCCTATATTTTGTACACCCCCCCTACACTTCTTCCAGATTGTTTGTGTTTTTCAGTGATTTGGAGAGTTTTAGACCCTATTGTTTTTCCGGTCCAGTCTTCCGCTTCGTTTCCTGACCTTTGTTGTTTGTTGCCGCCTTGACCGTCTCCCCGTTCTCAAAAAAAAAAACCTCTGCCGGCCTGCCCTGCCCTTTGCTGTCCCCAACTACGTCTCGGACCCCGACTCTGTCCCACCTGTACCCCGCCCCCCAAGCAAGCAAGTCCCCCTCAGGGGAACGACTGGTAGCTCACCCGCAGCAACCATCCCGCTTTGCGGCGGGCTCGGTGAACATGGGGGGCTACGTAGACTCCGCCCTGGGTGGTTTAAACCCCACGCTTGCGGTGGCCGCGAATCCCCCAAAAAACCCGTTAACCCCGGTGCGCACTTTCACAAAACAGAGGTTGACCCCACACTTCTAAGGGTATTTTTCACATGGGTTGCATCCAGTGAACTACATTATTGATGCCTGTTTGGATCCGTTTTTCGGCCCAAAACGGCCCCCAAAAAACCATCTAAAAATAGCAATGAATGTAATGTAAAGCACACATCAGTTTTTCAGATGATTATCCCGATGGTGTTTACTTGCGTCCCTTCGGGTCCGTTCAAAAAAATTGACATGTAAAATTTTTTTTGATCCAAAAGACACAGCAGGGGCCCCATTTTAAAAACTATCCTCTGATCCAACCCGCTGTTGGTACATGTTGGATGCTATTGGGGCCCCTCGACGCTGCTTTTTTGGATGCGATTTTGGATCCCCTGGCCAAAAAGAGGTAACATACCCTGATAGTCCTACATAGACACCTAGTCACTCTCCAGTGCCTTCCAATGGTCCTTGGAGGGCAACCATACTGGTAAAGTGGTCCCTTTGGGAAAAAAGATTGACAGGGGAAGCTCTAAATGGTTTTTTCCCTTAACAATAAGGAGCGTTGATTGAATTCTGTTGTTTATGCCCCAAAAGACCCCCAGTTTGGGCTCTGTTTTACCCCGTAAACCTGGTTTTTGACATAAAGTTTTCCGTATGAACTTGGTACTTTGAATACTTAATTTATTCCTGGCCAAGCCTGTGGGCCCTTAATCTTCCAGCACTATTTTTGGGGTTTAACCCGTTCCCTTTTTGATTGACACTTCCATTCTCCAATCCTTCTGTTCACTTTTCCGTTCCCTAGTAAGGTCTCAGTTCAGTTTTCTTTTCCTGTTTTAAACGGTTACCTCTCCCTTAGTTCGCCGGGTTTTTTCATTTGGTTTTCTGTTTTTCTTTGACTTGGCTTGGACCTCTTGTCACTCTTTTTTGTACTGCGCTGGGGGTTCTTGCTGCCCTGGCCTGTCCGATTCCCTTGTTTGTTCGTGTTTGTTCTTTTAATTGGGTGCCCATTGGGTCAGATAGCCCTCGTCTTTGGTTGGGGCCGCCCTAGAAAGGGAGTTGGGTACCCCAAAAGGGCAGGGACAGGGGTTGGGCCCAGTGTCGGGGGCCTCACTTCGTCTGTGTCGTCTCACGCACCACTGACAGGTCCTTACAATATCAGTGCCAAAATTTGACAAATTGTCTTGTTGGAAATGTAGCATCACTGATTATGGAAATGTTATAAACCTGCTAATTGTGATTTACAGCCTAATGGCAGCCTAAAGGTAGCCCAGTCAAAAACACTGGAGCGTCTCGATGAGGGGATAATTCATGCATGGAGAGGGAAAGTTGCAGGTTGTCACCAAAGAGGCTGATATATGCTCTTTTATATTATTCCATTGGATCATGGAAACCAGAGTTATGAGTCTATTCTCATAACATAAAGTCAAAGGAAAGGAATAACTATGATAGATTCACTTGTTCTCATTCCGTTCTCAAGAAGAAATAGAGAAAACATCTGTTTATATCATAGCAAAATGTTCCCGGGCTTTAAACACATGGGCAGCCGTGTACGCACACTGACATCCAATGACTCCGGGAGATTAATTATAAATGATGCCCTGACGATAGCACATGACCCTCCGCTGTAACGTATCCGCAGCGCAAAGAAACACAAATGCCTTATGTTTGGCAATGGAGCATCTGGTTTAGAAGATTGGAGGATTTTTCTGCACATCCACATACATCAGAGCTGAGCTTGCCTTTTAGCTTCAATAGCGTTGATGTCTCACTGTTGTTATATGTGGTTTACCGTATGCGTTATCTTTCAGAATAATATGGCTCGCTGTGTTTTTCCTCCTTGCCTTTCAAGAGCTGTAACTTTCTTATTTTTTCATCTATATAGACATATGAGGGCTTTTATTTTCTGAAAAAGATGTATTTTCCCATTCGTCATTGCCCTTTCCATAGATATAGGGGAAACCGCAAAAAAAATCTAAGTGGGACGAAATGTGAAAAAAAAATGCCATGTTTGCAGGTTTAGTTTTTGGTTTTAAAAGCGTTTGCTCTTCTTTTATACTAGGAGGGGAGACCGCACATCCTCAAAATATACGTTGATCTAATGCTTCTCAGCAAAAATGATAAATAGAAAGGAGGGTTTTTAGTATAAATTTTTTGGGTCAAATGGTTAGGCCCACTTGCAAAAACCATAAAGATGTGTCACCCGTATTTGCGGTGGCGATTCAGCAATACCAAAATATGGAGGGTTTTCGGTATGTTTTGGTACAGTAAAAAAATTCAAATCTGTACTATATTTTAAAGTTGCACTGCAGCACCAGTTTCTGCGAGCAATCACTTATTTTTTTACTTCCACCTTTTGGACCTGATTGAGGGGGCATTTTGTGCAGGGTGAACTGTACTTTTTATTGGTACCATTTTGGAATGGATGCAAAAATTTTATTCCAATTTTTAGGGGACGTGACATTTGTAAAATGGCAAAAGGGAGTGATTTGAGCAGTATATATATCAAGTACCTTGAGGCAATTCAATTCTAAAGTAAGAAAAAAAAAAAAAAAATCAAAAAAAAATTTCATATACATACATTATAGGAATGCTAATCCCAAAAACTAATATTTTTCAAAAATTTTTCTCACATTTCAGACTAAAGAGTAAGGGTGAGTTCACACAATGTGTTCTCTGCGCCGATGATGTCAGCACCGAAAAAGCGCTGTTTCCCCGTTGAAAATTCCGCTATTGCAACAGCCGAAAATTTTGCCGAAAATACACGGGTTAAGTAAGCATCCGAACAACGACACTGATTTTACATAGGGTATAATGTACAATTGCAAAAAGTGTGTGTGTGTTTGTGTGTATATATATAATATATATATATATATTATATATAATAAAACTATATATACATATAAATACACATATATACATATATATACATATTATAATATTATATATATATATATATAATATATATAATATATATATATTATATATATTATATATATATATATATACAAACTTAAATATACTCCCTTCTTCGCTCCCTTCTTCAGACAAATGGTTATACAAGAAATTGAAAATTCATAGACTTTTTTATACACAAAAGACAAAGGACCTTCAAAGAATCTTAGAATTCTTAACAATAACAAAATGCAATATAAGCAGAAAGTTATTTTCAACAGGTCAAGCAATCAACTATCTGTAAACTTGTGAGGCGTGACAGAGGGGGTCAGTATTTCTGCGTCTTATCTAGCAGCCATCAGGGCCGTGATTTTGTGAATACAGTTCACACCCCTAGTTTGACATTTAAAACTGGCATGAATATTTAACCCATTTTTCAGAGTCTGAAATTTTTGCATTAATTTTAAATTCCCATTCCTTCTCTCCCTCTGCGTCGTAAAGTGTCCCATTAAAACCATAATTTTCAGATCTTCAATACAATGGTTATCTCTGGAGAAGTGTTGTGCCACTGGAAGATCAGTTCTGCTGTTATTAATAGTGAATCTATGTGAGTTCATGCGCTGGCTGAGTCTCTGTCCTGTTTCCCCCACATAAAGGCCTGTGATGTGACATTGTATACACATAATCAGATACACACCACATTGCTAGACCTGCAGGAAAATGTCCCCCTAGTTCTGTGCACCTGCTGGGACTGTGGGACAAGTACATTGTCAGTGGTGTGGATGTGTCTGCAGGTCTTGCACCTGTTCTGCAGGCAGGGTGAGGGGCCATTTTTAGTTGGGGCCTTCAAGGCCCTTCGGACAATAATACGCCGCAGGTTTGGTGGTTGCCGAAAGGAGAGGAGAGGGGGGACTGGGAATATGTCTTTGAGTCTATTGTCTCTATGTAGCACAGGTTGGAGTTCCTTGGCAATCTTTCGTAGGATCTCCAGCTGTGGGTTGTAGATGACAACTAGGGGCACTCGTTCTTCCTTCTGGGTCTCTTTGTATGTGAGCAGACTGTCTCTGTTGATGGCGGCCGCTTTGCTGATTTGATTGTCCGTCACTTTTGGCCTGTATCCCAATTGGAGAAATTTTGTCCTCAGATCCAGGAGGTGTTTGTCCAGGTCTGTCTTGTTGGAGCAAATACGATTGTACCGTATAGCCTGGCTGTATATAATGGATTGCTTTGTGTGTTTGGGGTGAAAGCTGTCATTCCTGAGGTAGGCCGTTCTGTCTGTCGGTTTGTGGTATACTGATGTGAGTAGCCGGTGTTCTTTGATGTGTATTGTAGTATCCAGAAAGTGGATTTTGCTCTCTGAATAGGTAAGTTTAAGGTTAATGATGGGGTGGAAGTTATTGAAGTCATTATGGAATTGAATTAGGGCCTCCTCGCCCGCAGTCCAGATGACAATGATATCATCGATGTAACGGAGGTACATCATGGGTTTGGTGGTGCATGTGGATAGATACGCTCCTTCCAGTTCAGCCATAAAGAGGTTTGCATACTGGGGCGCACATCTGGACCCCATTGAAGTGCCCATTCGAAGTTTCTTTGAAGGTCCATGTCTTTTGTGTATAAAAAGTCTATGAATTTTCAATTTCTTGTATAACATCTTGTCTGAAGAAGGGAGCTAGTTCTCTCGAAAGCTCACCATCAAATATACTCAGTTAGCCTGAAAAAGGTATCGCCTGATTTCTTCACTCTTCTACTACTTTCTATGGCTAACACGGTACAACATTATACTGTATCTAATGATGAAATATTAAGTAAGTTGTTATGTAATATACAGATAGGAAGCAATCAGATACTTTTTATAGCAAGGTAGCAAGTTTATTGATGCACATTCCAAATGAAAAAGAGGGACATTTACAGAGCTAAGAGTGACAGAGGGACAACGGTTAAAAATAGGGACTGTCCCTCCAAAATAGGGACACTTGGGAGGTATGTATATATGTATAAATATTGCACTTTGAAACTGATTTTTTTTTTCTTACTTTAATAATGAGTCCCCCTAAGGTACTTAACCGCTGGGGGGGCACAAAGGTTAGTACACCCTTCTGCATTTTATAAACAATGCAGAGGGGCAAACACAGATGCCGGTTTTACCACGTCCTGCCTGGGAGATATGGTGGTTGTGGGAGCCTTCACAAGGCTACCAGCCGTCATGTTAACCAATCGACATCCCACAATCCCTTGGCAGGGGTGCTGTTATGAGTGAGAAACAGTGCATTGCACCATTTCTCATTCATTCAGACTCTGCAGCGTTTGAGGGGTTAAACAGCAGGGAACATGGCCGGCTCCTTTCCCTGCTGTCAGCTGCAATTTGCAGAGTAATCCCTCTATATAGAACTTTACCACCACCAGGATGTACCAGTATGTATAGTACGGTAAGGGGATAAGAGGTTTCATGATATTTTGAGAAACATCGCCTTGACGGTGTACCATTATTAAATGCAGCAGGGGACACCCCATTCTAATCTCTGGCAGTCACTAAAGTGAAACCATTTTGTGCATTTACAATTGACACGCCATTAAAATTTTAGATCCAAAATGTACTGCAGCCCCCGGGAGAGGTACAATATGAAACTGTGGCCCTTGGACGAGAAAATGTTGTGCACCCCTGGGTTATACTTTTTGTACCAGTGCTCTATAAAGCTTTATTCACTCAACAAATTTTAATATGAAATTCAAAGTAGATTCTGCATCGGATTCCATGTCAAAATCCTTTTGGAAACCGAATCCCATGCGCAGATATTTTTTTTAATCATTAAGATTTTTATTAGAATTTTGTATTTTAACAGATAAACCAAGGTCCAAAATACCAAAAAATACAGAAACTATATTTATAAAACATAACAACATAACAGATATGCCATGTATATCCTCAAGAAGTTGTTGAAATTAAACAGAGTCAAGAATAAGAATATGAATGCCATCCAATATCATACTATATAAGCAAACTGAACTTAACCAGTAGATAAGGAGGGTCTGCGAGATTTAAACCATATTAGCCCGTAGGATCTATTGGATATGTGTACAAGTTTGAATCCAAAAGCAACACCGTGGGCCGTAACTATAAAACTTATACTTTATTATAACAGCTTCATAAAACCATTAGACCGTAGTCTTCAATATAGAATACGAGAGGGATACTTATGTTTAGTTGCGGAGAAACACGTTGGCAGTTCCGCTCGGTCTCCGAGTACTCCTTCGTTAGCCCAGAACACGGGCATCTACACGGGACCTTGTGCACCTTGGACACCGACGAATGGTGTTTACCACGCGGACATGATGGAAGGCACGGTGAAGTCTAATGGACATAGAAACTAAATGTACCGCCTTTGGTGTTACAGGACTCGTTGTTGAACGGGGTTTCCCCTCAACTAAACATAAGTATCCCTCTTGTATTCTATATTGAAGACTACTGTCTTTTGGTTTTATGAAGCTGTTATAATAAAGTATAAGTTTTATAGTTACGACCCACGGTGTTGCTTTTGGACTGTCTTATACCGGTATTAGAGGCCGGTTTGTGGTTGCCGGTGAGGGTTCAAAACGAGCTATATATAATAAGTGGCAGTAATTTACATATAAGTTTGAATCCAACCATACTTTCCATTTGGATTTTCTCTTAGCCACCATGTGGGGGGCGGGATTATCAAGGACGTTTCACTATGAAATTGAGATATCACAAGGCGTTATGGGAAAGGGGCTGAGAAGCCCACAGCGCCCTCTGTTAGATGTAACAAATCCTCAATTTGCTTATGAACTACTAGGTCTTGAGAGAGCAAAAAGGATTTTAGCCAAGCCAGTATCTCTCATCTGCAGACAACGCTGTTTCGGGATTTTTGTCCCTCTTCAGTGCAGAGCAGAGCGATACTGGCTGGCTGTGTGGGAGGCATCAAGTGACTCAGGAAGGGGAACATCTCTCCTTGAGGAGAGCACCGAACGAACAGCGTTGTCTGCAGATGAGAGATACTAGCTTGGCTAAAATCCTTTTTGCTTTCTCAAGACTTGGTGGGTCAAAAGCAAATTGAGGATTTGTTACATCCATCAGAGGGCGCTGTGGGCTTCTCAGCCCCTTTCCCATAATGCCTTGTGATATGCAGATGCTTAGTAGAGTGCGAAAAGGCAAAACAAATCTCTACACGCCGTTTGTTCGGTGCTCTCCTCAAGGAGAGATCTTCCCCTTCCTATGAAATTGAGAGTTAATCCTGATGATACCTTCCTTAAAGTTCAAAGAGGAGGTAGATTTCCAATGGTGGGCTATGGTGAGGCGGGTCGCTATGAGAACATGTTGTATTACTGTTTGATGTGTAATGGGGATGTCCTAAATAGACATCCCCATTAGGGCCAATTCCTGTGTCAATGTGAAACCAGAATTATAAAGATCTTGGATAAGTTTCTCAGTTTCCTCCCAAATTACCCTAGTTACTGGACAGGACCACCACATGTGAGATAGGGAGCCAGCTGAACCACAACCTCTCCAACACATTTTGGACGAGCCTGGGAACACGTGAGCTGCCCGAATTGGGGTGAGGCAGCATCTAAAATGCATTTTTCTAGATACCTCTGTGTGGTTAATGCAGTTAGAGTGTTTAGGAATTGAGGCTGCTGCCAACCACCAGTCATCCATAGTAAATGTTTTAGATAGTTCTGACTCCCATTTTGTCATATATTCAAATTTAATGCCCGAGTTATTCTCAGAAAGGGTGGAGTAGGCTGCTGAGACCCATGCACAGATATTTTACACCACGGATGTGAAATCGTGTCCGTTCCTTGTAGCAGATCCTGCTCAGATTCCACATGGCAGGTGTGATGTAGATAAGCCGCATTGAAATGGGACCAAAGTACATCCAAATCAGAGGCAAAAAATGCCCACGGGAAGCTAAAACCCATTGCAGAAATCTTAGGTATCGCCTTGGATTTCAGCATCGAAATCAAGGTTGGGTTTTTCTGACGTGAACATAACCTATTGGAGCTCCGTGCAGCTTCTTCTTACCACAGCTCAGCTTACTTTTAAGTTTGCAAGAAGACGGCAAAATCATATGTCCCCTTCATTTCACCTTTAGCTCCTCTGATCCAGTTTTGACACTAAATGAAAGCCCAGCTGCAGCTACTGATCCATTTTTTTCCTCTTTTACTTGTAATTTCAGCTGTAAGCTCATCAGTAACCCGTCCCTTAATCTGGACAGGAACAAATGGTGACTGGGCCAAATGACGCACAATTTTAAGCCGCTTGCTGCCTGAATTAGATAGTCTATCTGCTGATTAGATTTCCCCCTGACCTCTCCTTAAACAAAAATATACACTGTATTAGAACAATTTATGAGCAAAAACTGCATTTTTTTTAAACCCAAACATCTGTCGCCGAAAAGCAGAGAGGAGCAGCACGAAGTATGGTCACATATGACCTTGATGGGAGCGCCATGTGGCCTAAGTATGAAGAGGATTTTATCACTGCTCTGAAAGAAATCAGCAATGTTATAAAAATGACCAAAGAATATCCATTTGAGAGAGGCCGATTTGAGACAGATATATATTGGTAGATAAATAGAAGATAATCGTGTACAGGAACAGGACTCCAAAAGTGAAAAAAAAAAAAGGATAGAGAAGGGGTGCCAGCAAATAAAGCCCCAGATTCAAGGGCTTATAAAAAAAAAAATCCAGTAGCTGCAGATTTGTAACTCAATAGACAGATATGAGATAGATAGATAGATAGATAGATAGATAGATAGATATGAGAAAATGATAGATAGATAGGATAGATAGTAGAAGAAATAGATAGATAGATAGATAGATAGAAATGAGATAGATAGATATGAGATAGATAGAAATGAGATAGATAGATAGATATGAGATAGATATGAGATAGATATGAGATAGATAGATAGATAGATAGATAGATAGATAGATAGATATGAGAAAGATAGATAGATAGATAGATATGAGAAAGATAGATAGATATAAATGAGATAGACATGATATAGATATAATATAGATAGATAGATATAAGATATATAGATAGATAGATAGATAGATAGATAGATAGATATGAGATAGATAGATAGTTATATATAAAAAAAGAAACAGAGAAGGCGCACAATCGTGAATTATGTTAGGACAGGAATTTATGATAAAATAGCAATAATAATAATAATAATAATAATAATAATCTTTATTTATATAGCGCCAACAAATTTCGCAGCACTGAGATAGATCGATAGATAGATAGATAGATAGATAGATATGAGATAGATAGAAATGAGATAGATATGAGATATATAGATAGATATGAGATAGTGTTTAAAAGATAGATAATTAGATAGATAGATAGAAGAATAGATAGATATAAAAATAGATAGATTAAAATAGACTATGATATAAAAAATGAAAGAAGATAGATAGATATAAATGAGTTTAAAATGAGATAGAAAATAAAGATAGATAGAAAATAAAGATAGATAAAATAGATATAAGATAGATAGATAGATAGAATAGATAGATAGATATGGATAGATAGATAAGATAGATAGATAGATAAAAGATAGATAGATAGATAGATAATAGATAGATATGAGAGTTTAGAAGATATGAAAAATAGATAGATATAAAGATAGATAGTTTATGAGTAGATAGATAGATAATAGGATAGAAATAAGATAGATATGAAGATAGATAGATAGATATAAAAAAGGGCTATAGATAGATTAGAATAGATAGATAGATATAGTAGATAGATAATAATTGAGATAGATAGATAAAATAGTTTGAGTGGTAGTAGATAGGATATGAGGAAAAGGTGATAAGATAGATAGAATAATAATGATAGAATAGATAGATAGTTTTAATATAGACCAGAGTTTAGATAGATAGATATGAGATAGATAAATAGATAGATATGAGATAGATAAATAGATAGATAGTTATATATAAAAAAAGAAACAGAGAAGGCGCACAATCGTGAATTATGTTAGGACAGGAATTTATGATAAAATAGCAATAATAATAATAATAATCTTTATTTATATAGCGCCAACAAATTTCGCAGCATTTCAAATCTAAAAGGGATAATTATATAGAAAAAAAGGAATTCAATGAAAGTATTACGGGTTGAGAAAAAGTGTAAAAGGGTTGTGAAAAAGGTTAAATTTGTAATTAGTTAAAGTGGTTAAAACCAGAGACACAAACCTCAATATCAGCATAAATGCTCAGGTTTTTGAGCTCTTAACCCGGCAGCTCCGCAGTCCCGACTCCCCCCCGTTTGAAGAAAAGCCTCGTTGGTGAATAGATTACAGTCTAAATAGAACAACTCGGGCAGTAGCGCTCAGAGGTAAAGTGAGTCATGCACTATTGGGCTGGATCAGTGTTAGGTTAATTTATTTAAAATTAATAAAACACATACACAATATAAAATCTATAACCCTACGCGTTTTGTAGCAGAACACCGGCACTTCATCAGGGGCATGACTCACTATACCTCTGAGCGCTACTGCCCGAGTTTTTCTATTTAGACGATAGATAGATAGATAGATAGATAGATAGATAGATAGATAGATAGATAGATAGATATGAGATAGATAGATAGAAAAGATAGATAGATATGAGATGATAGGGTAGTAATAGATATAAGATAGATAGATAGATAGATAGATAGATAGAATAGAGTAGATAGATAGATAGATAGAAAAGATAGATATGAGATAGATAGATAGATAGATAGATAGAGAATAGATAGATAAATAGAATAGATATGAGATGATAGAATAAAAGATAGATATGAGATAGATAGATAGATAGATAGTAGATAGATAGATAGATATGAAGATAGAAATAGATAAAAAAATAGATAGATAGATATGAAATAGATAGATGAATGATATAAAGATATATATTGGGGATAAAAGTAGTAGATTAGATAGATAGAATAGATAATATGAATAGATAGATAGATATGAGATGGATGATAGAAGTGATATGAGATAATGGATAGATAGAAGAAATAGATAGAATAAAAGAAAATAGATATGAGAAAAAGATAGTATTTGATAGATAATATTTTAAAATAGATAGATAATAGGATAGATATGAAGAAAGATAGATAGATAGATAAAATAGATAGATAGTAAAAATAGATAGATATAGATAGATAGATAATAGATATGAGATAAAAAGATAGAGTATTAGGATAGATAAAAATAGATAGAATAGATATAAAAGATAGATAGATAGATAGATAGATAGATAGATAGATAGATAGATATAGAAAAAGATAGATAGATAAAAGAGAAGAGATAGATAATGATATGAGATAAATAGATAAAAATTTGATAGATAGATAGATAGATAGATAGATATGAGATAGATAGAAAAAGAGGATAGATAGATAGATAGGGGTGAGGAAAATAGAAAAGATTAGATATGAGATAGATAAAGAAGATTAGATTTAAAAGATATGAGGGGATAGATAGATAGAGAATAGATAGATTGGAGATAGATAGATAGATATAAAGATAGATATGAGATAGATAGATAGATAGATAGTTGATAGATTAAAGATAGATATGAGATAGATAGATAGATAAAGATAGATATTTTAGATAGGATAGATAGATAGATGAAAATAAAGATAGATAGATAGATAGATAGATAGATAGATAGATAGATAGATAGATATGGGATAGATAGATAGATATGGGATAGATAGATGGATATGAGATAGATAGATATGAGATAGATAGATATGAGATAGATAGAAATATATAAAGATAGATAGATAGATGGATATGAGATAGATAATAATTGAAAATAGATAGATAGAATAGATAGAAGATATATAAAGATAGATAGATAGATAGATAGATAGATAGATAGATAGATAGATAGATACAAAAATAGTGAGACTTATATTGTTCTTCAAGCATGAGTCCTGTTCTAACTAATAGGACCCATGAAGGAAAGCTGCTTGGTGTTGGGCAGTTGCCTCGGTAGCTCTACTACCCAGCACGCAGTTGCGTCTCTCTGTGCCCGTCTCGGCCAGGAGGGTAGCATTGGATTGACACTTTAAATCTGTACTTACACACTAATTGCATTTGCTAAAAATGGACAGACTTTCTAATAAAGGATTCCCAAAATCCGTCCGTCGCCTATCTTGTATTCACGGTTTCTTCAGAATATAAATGGGTCTGGATTATCTTAAAAACAAAAAAACAAAGCGAGATGGAGGTTTCTGTCCGTCTGGAGGGGGGCGCGCACTGATCAGACAGGACATTTGTCCTAGGATTTGATTGCTTACGATGCAGCTTTCTTACTTCATTCCCCAGCTTTCTTGGTAAAGGGTTGTGTCTGTTTTAGAAAACCAGTTTGCAAATCCTTTACTTTGGAAGTTCTGAGTTAATAGTGGGGAATCTTCTATTCAGGAGCCTAAGGGCCACATGTATGAAACAGTTTTAGTCTAAAACTCACTTTTTTGCCAATAGGATTCTATAGGGAAAAAAGTTAGTTTTAGACCAAAACCGTTTCATACATGTGGCCCTAAGTGTCTTCTGAGTTGGAGGATCTTGCCTACCTATGCATTACATGAACTGCAATTGATTGTATTGAAATCTGTATAATGGTTCATTTCACCCACGGTGTTGGTGCAGGGAAATTAAGCACTGGCTACTGGGTTCCCCTACAGCTCCCAACTTATCGGAGTCCAGAGAGTATGTGGTCAATTTTTTGTGGAGGACCCTTAAAGCAAAAACGTGATTCTTAACATTGCTCTGCTGGTGGAGACATATTCTTGGTCTTTACCATTAATGGAGAAGATATGGCCTCTGCCCATCTGTAGCCTCAGTGATCCATATTCACTGATGTCCAAATTGTGTGTAGCCATGTAGCAATAGGGTGTACAACATTGGTATACATCCTATAGGCTTTGGCACCCAGGGGCCCTACTGTAGTATTCAGTCCTGAAATAAGCCTTTATGGAAGATCATTTTAGCGTCATCGCATCCCCTGACTTGGCTTAAAGAGTTGTTGCACTAAGCTCAGGATTGGTTTTATGGCCAGCTGGGGTGACACAGGAGGGGGGTTGTTTTGGGAGGTTAAGGAATATATTAGCTGTGTGTCTTCTCTGTTACTATTTAGTAGTTTGTAAGCAATAATGGGCCTTATCCTTTAGAGAGCCACAGTTTTCTCTACAACATAAGATATATCAACAAATATATATCATGCGATTTGTACAATGATGTAGTTATGCAAGCTCCCAATACTATAGCTCTTATGTGGTATGATCCAAGAAAAAAACAAAGTTAGCCCGCACCTCTGTTTGCAATTTGAGTAGACATTGCTGTGACTGCAAAAAGTAAATTCTCAAACTCTAAAGGCGGCCTGTCCGAAAACTGGCGGTGCCGCAGCAGTTTTTAGGCGCATTAAATCAGTGTAAAGTGCGGCAGAAAGTCTGATCCGCTCAAAAATCTGGCATCAGGTAAACTTAATGCGTCTAAAAGGCGCAATGTGCAAAATCGCGGCACATTGCGCATAGCGCTAATCTCGGCGCATAGCGTATCATTGGTAGTGTATGTAATGCGGTTCTCCAGGCGCATTGTGCAATGGAGACGCATAACGTATCATTACTAGTATATGTAATGCGCCTCAATAGACGCATTGCGTTATGGAGGTGCACAGCGTATCATTTTTAGGCGCATTACAATGTGTGGTGCCCGGCGTATAATGCACCTAGTTTTGGTGTATGACAGTTCATTTACATTGAGAATATGGCGACAAAAGTGGTTTTGGCGCAATATAGACCGAAAAACTGGCATTGGCGTGTTGGGACATGTCGCCCTAAGTGACCATATAATCATTGGAGTAGAGAAACATTTAAAATGCATTACTTCTATCTTTTTGTACGTGCATAAAATGAAGGTTTTTTGCACACAGTTTGATCAAAAAGCGTATGCACACACACCCTCATCACTTGGGTCATTAACTTTAATGCCTCTCTGTTGGGCCAAAGCTTGCATATATTCAGGGCAACAGTCTCATTTCACTCTGATTATAGGGACCTAATGCAGCCAAGCGGGAAAAGTGCATGGCCAAGATGGAGGCAGCCCTTTCTGGGGCCAAAGCCGCCATACATTCAGTACTAGGCTCCTTTCACTCTAATTATAAGTACCTAATGCAGCCAGGTGAGAGGAGTGCAGGGCCAAGATGGAGGCAGCCACTTGTCCTAATGCACAATCCAGGAAACAAAACTAACATTGGCCAGCATCTCCATTTGCAATAATGTCATCAATCAAGATGTCACACTATACAGGATCTATACAGGGTGGTCATAACTCCCAGGACATCTTTATATTTCAGAAACGAAAGGGAAAATGGCATATCTGAATACCCCAGCCAGAAATGAGTGAGAGGGCCTATTAAGCTATGTCCAGAACATGTAGCAAAGAAAACCAGAATTGCCTCAGAAATCAATTGCCACAATCAAATTAGTAATATGTCTTGCAGTTCAAAAGTTATCAACACAGAAAGTTCCCATGCTGGTGCAAAACGATTGGATCCTGCACCTTCAGCTCTGTAATTGCGGCAATCAATTTCTTAAACAATTCTGGTGTTCTTTGATGTCTGCTTTACGCATGGTCAACGGCACTGACATACTTACTGAGTTTACTGTGCAGTTTTCCCTTCTGTCTGACCTTGCTGTAAACACCTTGCTGCTGCTTTTCTGGTTCCTCCTGGCTATAGGGAGGCGCGGCCGCACCCTGCAGGATTTTAACCCTTACAGTATTTGGCTGTGTTTGGCTTTCCCAGTCTATCCCCTTCCATTTGTGGTTATATTAGGCTCTGTGAAAAACTGGATAGTCGCTTAGTTATGCCCCCTCGGAGCAAGCCCGGTCAGCAGTACAGTGGATCCACAACCCGCCGTCTCTGTAACATTTGATATGCTACATGATCACCTTCCCATTGGGAAAAACTTGCTCTTGATCCAAATTGGTAACTTTCACGATAGCGGCCATGTTCCAGACATAGCTTAACGCAGAGACCCCCTCATCCATTACTTACTGGGGTATTCAGGTATGACATTTTCCTTTTAGTTTCTGAAATAAAAGCATCTCCTGGGACTTTTGACTCACCCTGTACATAGCACATATTCTTTACTGCGTAAAGCTTTCACAATGGGTCCAAATTATGACATTCTGCACCCTCTTATTGATTGGAATCGAGACTTTTTTATGCTCCTTCGGACCCCTTGGCACCTATAGACTATTTGCATTGACTTTTAGTCTAGACAAAAATTAGTTTTGTCCCAAACATTGAAATTCTATTTCCAAAGTCTGGAGTTGTGAGTACAGTGAGATTCTCTCTAGAAGTTAATGTCCCTGGTACACTGAGAATGCCTTTGTCATGGAAAAATTATTTCAGCTGTAATTTCCTGAAGAAATCTTCCATGCTACTACAAAGTTCTTTTATCCCAAGGTTCTGTGGGGCATAATGTCAGCCCTCAGGGCAGCACATGAAGTTCGCTCCTGCTCATACTGTGAGATTGATATATATATAGCATGCTTGCTTTCTGGGTAAAAGTTATGTTTTGCAAACCCTCTAATATTCTGAATAAAACAATTGGCTCCCTGTACGACGCTGAAAAACACAACGCAATGCAAATTTATGGGTTATTAACAGTATTATAACTGTTTACCACCATACGGATTTTAAAGGGGGTTTAAAAACCTCCCTACCACCCCCATTTGCGCTAAAATAGAGAATGACCCTATACACAATAAATCAGGCATCCTCAAACTGCGGCCCTCCAGCTGTTGGGAAACTACAACTCCCATTATGAATTTATTTAATCTATAACAGTGGGAATGATGGGAGTTGTAGTTTCCCAACAGCTGGAGGGCCGCAGTTTGAGGATGCCTGCAATAAACCCTCCAGCATTCTGAATTTAAAAAAATGGCATTGAGAAGCACAATGTGATGTCAATATTTTCTTGGAATAACACTATAAGGCATTGTTCACGCGGCGGATTTGGGCGCGGGTTTCAGCGCGGATGCCGCGGCCAAAACCTCGACCAAATCGCGCCCCAGTTCATAATATGGTTTCCTATGTCAATTCTTGACAGCGAGTCTTCGGCGCGGTGTCCGCATGGGGTTCGCCGTGCTTTTCGGCGCGGGTTTGGGTCCTGCCTCTTAATTTGTATGGGCGCAAACCGTGCCCCAAACCACGCCCCAACCGCGACCGCGCCAAAACCCGCGCCGATAACCCGTGGTGGAAGACGCAAGGTTGGGGCGCAATTTTGAAACTAGCAGTGTGAACAGGGCCTAACTGTGTACCACCATGCGGGTTTTAAAGGGATTTACAAGACTTTTTAAAACCTTCCTACTACCTCCCACTGTGCTAAAATACAAAAATTACCCCATGCTTACCTCTTCCATCACCACCGTTCCAGAGCTCCAGGGCCCTCCCTCACTGATGATGTCACGTTCATGGATCATATGATGCTTCAACCAATCACTGACCTCTGTACGTGCAGGCATGTGACTGCTAATGCCAGAGACTGGTTGTAGCATCATGTGATCCATGAACGTGATGTCATCATTGCTCTGCCGGCGCCGGAACGGTGGTGATAGGAGAGGTAAGTATAGGTTTATTTTCTATTTTAGCTCAGTGGAAGGTGATTGGATGGTTTTTAAAAGTCTTGAAAAACTCCTTTAAAGGGGTTGTCTCACTACAAAGATTGCTTTTTATGTTAAAGATCTTGCAAAAAAAGTCACTTTACAATATGTATCCATTAGCATTGTCCTACCTGTTCTGAGATATCCCCTCTTGTATGGGCTGCATTAGCTACTCAGGCTGCTATAGCTACAGACCTGTTTGATCCCTCATGATAGGCTACCAGCGCTGGTTGCTATAGCTACAGACCTGTTTGATCGCTCCTGATAGGCTGCCAGCACTGGTTGCTATAGCTACAGACCTGGCGTCTGCTGCAGTCTAGTGGAAAGCAGTAAACACGCCCCTGAATTCAAAGTGAAACCAAGAAAACAGGACTGAGGTAAGATGAATCAATGTAATAAGACAACCCCTTTAAAGGGGTTTTTCCACATTCTCATTTCATACCTCCTGTACCCAGCTCTTCAGCTCTGTGTGCTCAGAAAGGGGCGTGTGTGATTTGTTTGAATTGCAGATCATGTGACCCAGCAGGATGACATCACCAGGCCTTTCCTCTCTGTAGTCAAAGAAAGGTCTGTTACTATACCGCTCAGCTACTCACAATGCCTTAAAGTTTTTGCCTCCAGGCACAAGGGTCCTAGGTTCAAATCCCTGCAGGAACCAAACCTGTGGATTTATTTTCTCTTTATCAATACACAGACCTCATTGAGGTTTCTTTTTTAATTTATTTGCACTGTTTGACTAATTACTAAGGAGAACAGAGGATGGGAGGAGAATGACAGCACCTGGGGTTTGAACACTCAGTAGCTGCCCGAGAGGAGAGGTGATGTCTGAGCATGTGCGACCAGGGCTGAGAAGCTCTCAGCCCTGGTCGTATCCCCTGGAGACGAGCTGTAAACAATGGATCACTAAAGGAGCAGCTAAAACAAAAACGGTGCAGAATTTTTAATAATGATGAATGGTGAAAATGTTTGTTAATTTCATTTGCAAGCTTCCCACGTCAATTTTACTTCGTGGCAAAACCCCTTTAAGTATGATTTGCATATAACTGGAGAACCCCTTTAATAAGGCCTGATAAGCATATCTAATTGAGTTCACCAGCAAGCAGAGGAGATGACTTGCTTGCGTTTGCACATTGCAAGGCGCTATGTTTAGCTCACCTACATATATCCACATATTGTTTTACCATCTTGACATGTACACAATTACAGTTATGTCTTCCCCATGAAATGGTTAAGTGGTTTGGGCAACTTTTTGCCCCCCATGTTGCTATGGAAACATAACAAAAATAGTAAAGGGATCTCCGGCAACCTACAGGAATGGTATGAGCTGAATCCTTGTAATTTGCTCTGTAAGTGGTTTGACCCGTGTGACCCCATGTGACATTTGCGGATGTATCTGTCAAGACAGGCATCACCACCGGATTCCAAAAACATGTCTCCATCATCCGTTAATAGAGCCCCATGCACACAACACCTAAGTGATGCAGGGGTGAAAGTAATTTATCTGCAAACTTGTTTGTTAGCGGGCAGTTTTAACTTAGTAAAGCTTCATTAAGATCTGCAACTTTCTAGTATATACTGAGTTTCAATTCGTCACCATTTTCAGTATTTCTGCTTGCTGTCAAGGAATTGAAATATTTTTGTTGACATAAACATTCAGTAAACCTGTACAGACATAATACTTCTCACAGCTGAGGGTTTGCTACAATTGTATAAATTCTTTTCAGTCTTCTGCAAGCTGATTTGGTCATTTACTATTGTAAAACTACATAATCGGGACTAGTTCTGTGTAGGGTTACTTCCCCAGCCTCAGGGTGCAATAAAACAGTGCAGTTTTGGTGCAGTTTTAACCGCGCTCCTATTAAACTGCCTTTATTGCCAGCAGCTTTTTTCACCTAAAGTGTTTGGAAAGTGAGTAATCAAGTAGTGTGTTTCTATCCACAAGACTTCAGACACAGTCATTGATTACTCACTTGAAACACCTTTCTGAACAATTTAGACAACTGAAAGAAGCTGCTGGTAATAAAGGCAGTTTAATCGGAGCACAGGTAAAACTGCACCAAAACTGCACTGTGTGGAAGCACCTTAAGGCCTCGTTCACACGGCTTATTCTGCCGCGTATTGGCGCCGTACTGCGCGCCGGAGTTGCGCTTCAGTACGGCGCCAATCCGCGGCAGCAATTACGGTAATCCACTGCTCTCATAGAGAACAGTGGATTCCGTCGCTCCTCCCCGCTCTGTGTCCGTTTATGATTACGGGGGCGGCCATTTTGCCTGAGCTGCTTTTAACAGCATCTAGAGAGATGCTTTACAGCAGCTTCATGGACATAGGAGCCTGTGAACAGGAGCAGACACATTGGCTTCTATAGGGGAGTTTTCTATTCATGCTCTGTGACCTGAGAGGGGTGAGCTGTGACTTTCTCCTATTGTTATTGGTGGATCTTGTGGTATCTTTACACGTTGGTGTCACCTTTCATAGATATTGACAGCACCTAGGGTTGAACACTTGCTCAGCAGTGAGTGTGTGTGATTACTAAGGCCTCGTTCACACGGATTATTTGGGGGCGGATTGGCGCCGTACTCTGCGCCGGATTTGCACTTCAGTACGGCTGGAATCCGTCGGAGTCATTACGGTCATCCACTGCTCTCATAGAGAACAGTGGATTCCGTCGCTCCCCCCCGCTCGGCGAATCCGCGGGGGGGGGAGAAATGGACATGCACATTATTTACGGGGCGGACGCGCCTTAAACAATGCTTTGTCTTTGGGGCCGGGAGCGGCGCCCCCGCCGCGCTCCGGCCCCGCCCCCGTCCCGCCCCTTATTCACGGCGGATTTGTGAGCTCAATACGGCTCACAAATCCATCGGGAATAAGCCGTGTGAACACGGCCTAAGACTGCACCAAAACTGCACTGTGTGGAAGCACCTTAACTGCGCTACAATTAAACTGCCTTTATGACCAGCAGCTTCTTTCAGTTGTCTAAATTGTTCAGAAAGGTGTTTCCAGTAAGTAATCAATGACTGTGTGTGAGTCTTGTGGATACAGACACACTAATTGATTACTCACTTTCCAAACAGTTTAGAGAAATGAAAGAAGCTGCTGGTAATAAAGGCAGTTTAATTGGATAAAACTGCACCAAAACTGCGCTGTGTGAAAGCACCCTAACTGCATATAAACCTACAATAGGTTGTCCCAATTCGTTATATCCTCTCCCCTCCTCACATAATCTCAGATAACTGGGGAGCTGTCCACCATTCATTTCTATGGGAGTTCTGAATATAACCAAATGCAGTTGGTCGACTCTATTTGGAGCTCCTGTAGCAGGAAAAACTGCACGCCACCTCCCCGTTCCCCGAGGTTATTCTTCATAGAGGATATTATGAGATGGGACAACCCCTTGAACTCATAGGTTTATAGGCAGTAAATCTGGGGAACTAACTCTATCAGAGAATTAGTCCAGATGATGGACTCTAGTGTGGCTATTGGCAGCTGAATGAGGTCAGGGTTTTGGCTACGTGCGGCCAGACCCTTAGGCCATGTCCACACGGCACGGTTTTTCAGCCAGTTCTCAGTTTTGAAAACCGTCTGCAAACCGACTGAAAAACTTTTACACCGACCTTAATGGAAAATCCATGCCGCAGTCCACACTGTACAGGTTTTCCACCGATTTTCAGACGGAGTATGAATATGCCTATGTGAAGGGGGGGTGCGTTTATCCGCAAATCGCGGAGAAAAACTGTCCCCCAGCAGCGGTATGCACGGCACGAAAGCAGTACAAACAGTACAAATACTGTCCTGTGCCGTGTAAACGTCCCCTTATGTGTCCTCAGCCTTATTGATTATGCCAGATATAGCAGAGCTGAACTTGTCATTTACCTCATTGAAAGTGCATCATGGTGCAGTAAGTAGTGCCAAACCATGCCACTATACTGTGCTGAGATAATAACATAGAGTGAGGACATATCCGCTCCATACTGGTGCGCCTCTTATAGTGTACCGCCATATAGAGTACAACTAACTATACTACTCAGTGCCAAATAATCATCCTCATACAAAATGGTGCCTGAATAACAGTACAGTATGTTATCCACTAAAAAATCTGGTACAGTAATTACTGCCAAACAATGGCACCATACTGTGCTCAGATAATAACATACAATGAGGACATATATGCTCCATACTGGTGCGCCTCATAGTGTACCGCCATATAGAGTACAACTAACTATACTACTCAGTGCCAAATAATCATCCTCAGACGAGATGGTGCCTAAATAACAGTACAGTATGTTATCCACTACAAATCTGGTACAGTAATTACTGCTAAAGAATGCCACTATACTGTACTCAGATAATAACATACAGTGAGGACATATATGCTCCATACTGGTGTGCCTCTTATAGTGTACCGCCATATAGAGTACAACTAACTATACTACTCTGCCAAATAATCATCCTCATACAAAATGGTGCCTAAATAACAGCACAGTATATTGCCCACTAAAAAAATACTGTACTGCAATTAAAATGGTAAATAAGGTTGGAAAAAGACACAGACCCATTGAGTCCAACCTATAACCCTAAGGTATACAAATAAGTTAATGTGAGGCTCAACTCACAGAAAAAAGAGATAATAATAGGAATATAGAAAACCGTCTCACAGATCAAAAGAAAAATTCCTAAAACAATAATCTCCTCATGCCATCACTTGGACCATCATCATCTCTCATCACAGATGTATAATTATTATCCCCTGATGAACCATATATTGGGGAAACGCGTCGGGACTTATGTCTGTGTTCTTTATGTATGTTACTGTATAATTTAGTTAGTTAGGGTGAGTCGCCGAGAGGTGGGGTCGCCCTTTTCGGGGCGAGTGCTCTATCTGGATAGGACTAGTATAGTGATCGCGATAGTGCTTTTTCTATTATATGGTATACCGGTCCAATGGGGCAACGGAGTCTACTGTGACAAGGTCTTCAGAACCGTGAGTTTTTGACCACCTTTTCCTCCCTCTTATAGGGGCACTTCTCCCTGCTAATAGGTATTTGGTACAATGTCTTTTTTGCTGTGATTAGCTAGACATTGTCCACTTGCTTTTGTATTTAGGTACTGATATACACCGGGTACTTTATACATATACAGTTGCATATTTGTATAGTGGCTATATGTGTGAGGCCATTTTTATATATAAAGGATAATTATTTTAATGCATAATGTGAGGCTCACCTCTATTGCGTTCTGTACCGAAGAATCAATAAAGATTGTCCGATTTTTCACCATTGCTGGATCGTTAGTACATTTGTTGGATATAACCCTGCAGTGTTGATCCAGAGGAAGGCAGAACCCCCATGAAGCGGATGCTAGGGGCCACATGTATGAAAATGGTTTAGGTCTAAAACTCACTTTGTTGCCCATAGGCTACTAAGTGTCCCTAAGGGTATGTTAAAACAACATATTTAGGCACGTAATTCAACGTGTAATTTTCGCCAAACTACGGTCCAAAATCCGCTTTAAACAATGTTGAAGTGTAAATTCATCGCCTTGCCAGTGTGCGTCAATATCTCATTGAAATTATGGGTGACATATATGAAAGTGTTGTTCTGGCGTACAATGCACCTAACTGAGCCGGCTACGATGTCTAATGCACCTAATGAATGTGTTAGGCGAATTGTTCGTAAGACTCAACACTTTCTAATGCACCTAACATGAGGGCGTTCTGGGGACGTTCTGGAGGCGTCGCACCACACTCGTATTATTAGACACATATATGAATGTGGTTCGGCAAAACTAGGCGCATTACTGCTCGGACAGACAGACCTATGTCAATGTGCTCTGCCTGAGCCTGAGGAGTCAAAGTGGAGCTAGATTTGCTTTTAGGGGGAAAACATGTCCAATATTTCTCAACTTCCACCAGAACAATAATAAAAAGTGATTTCTGATAATTATCAAACTATGGAAAATGTAATTATTTAAGTTTAATGGAAAATGTGATCCTATAAATTAATATAAAATATATAATATCACAAAAATGTAAAAAATATCTCCTATAAAATGTATTTAAAATTAATAGAATCTAAAACAAATTTTACATTAAAAAACCTATTGATGTTGTTCAGATTTTCATATTTAAAATGTTTACTACATTAAATTTGAAATGTATTTTTGCTGCTCTTTATTCTACATACAGCAAGAGCCAGCACAGCACAGGTATTGCTGCGACGTGTGGTCCACCAAGTAGGATCACTACCATAGTTTCTATTCACTGACATGCTATTCTAATGACTTCTATTATTTCCAGCCTATATATAGCCTTAAAGGGGTTGTCTCATCTCAAAGTTTCATAGGATGCATGAATGAAATAATGCTGCTTGGCATATAAACTCCGTGTATTCAGACTTCTCTGTTCATTAGTCTAGATTAGCTAAATTACCTTCTCTGAGGTCTGGAGAAGCTGCTGAGCTAATGTACACAGTAGAGTAATTAGTCTTTTGTCTAAAAGATCAGATAACTCACAAGCTTTCAGACTGCAGCTGTGACCTGTGTGATGACATCACTCCTTGGTATCAGATAGAACAAACAGCAGGGGAGAAGGAGTACACAGGTCGATCACTTGGGAAACCTGAGAGCCCTCAGAAGGTGATAAAATCACTTGTAGCTCTTTAACAAAAAAGATGAACAACGCAATATATTTGGAAAACGTCTTCATTTAGTGTTTCCTACATTTTGAAAGCTATTCTTTGTAGTGAGACAACCCGTTTAAAACATGTTAGGTGCATTACTTATGCGCCTAAGTTTCCTTATGCACCAAACACATAGGCGAGGCGCGTCGAACTTTACACACCATTTTTTGAATGCACAAAAACCACTTTCATACATCAGTCGCATTATACACTGAAAATGAGACTCGACTATTTACTTTGACGCGCCTCCCTTCATACATGTCGCCCTATGTGCTTGCAAGGGCGTCATTTCTAGGAGTAAACTAACATGTTTTTCAGCGCAAAGGTACACGCCCGAAATACCTTGTGTAAACATGACCTAATCCTGAGATAAGCCTAATATTTCTCCATCTTACCCCAATAAAAAACAAGTAACCTGAAGTTTTCTCTTGGCAGGGAGCGGTTATTTGTGACATCGCTAATGTGTTCCTTTTGGCAGTTTTGTCCCGAAAAAAAAAAAATTGAAAGAGCCATGACAGACTATAAAGAGATGGATTCAGACCCAGCTGTTTCCTGCTTCCTCTGCAAAGTGATTTAAAGAGCTTGTAAGAAAGAACAATGCAGCTTCTTCCAAATATTCGCAGAAGAAATATCTGCTGTCTGCACCGAGACCATAAAAATTACTTGTTACTTGGTAAAATAACCTTTCAAAATTATCACCTCCAGCCTAGACACTCACAAATCAGCTCTCTATTTTTCCCCTAAGCAATCATGTTTTAAGTTTCCATTTCAACAAAAAATGTTACCCGCAGCTCGGAGAGATTAAGGATGAAATGCAGAGAGGGAACGCCAAAAAAATGGTTTATAGGTGAAGTCCTGTCTGATGGCAAGAAAACGGCGAGATTTCCTCCCTGGGCTGCAATCCCTTTCACGAGTTGGGATTTGAGGGTTTTGACGTCTGGGCGGAAAAGTTATTTTTAAGACGGCATCGCAAGTTGGAAGCGTTGAAACCACATGAAGAAAGCACGGAAGTGACAGCAGCCGGCTCAGATTTTTTTTTTTAATTTCATGTGGCAAAAAAGGGCTAAATGAGACTGCGCCGTCGTTAAGTAAACAAGAAATATTTGCAGCGCGAACAAAAGATCTCGGGAGAGTAGAAGGAGCATCAATTAAATCATCACGGCTGCCCGAAATATCACAGGGTGTGCCGTCTATTATTACCATGGGTGCAAAACAGTGGCACAGTACAAGGCATTATGTAACTGAAGAATGCAGTGGCGCAATGAGGTCAAAGAAAGTATTTGGATCGGTACTTTAAGGGGGTTCCCACTACTAGGCTGGTGTCCCTTACAAAGTTTTTTGGAAAATGCCACGTTTTCATGGCATTTTTACCTGTGCAGGCAGTCCTTACACCGTTCCTACTTACATCTGTCCATTAGTTACAAACGGAGACTTATGGGGCATGCTGGCACTTGTAGTTCCATGTTCCACAGCAGATAGTAGCTGTGGAACGACAAGTGCCAGCATACCACAGCAGCACATGAGGTGAAAATAAGGTGAAGTCTTCCTTTTTTTTTTATAAACATAATTTTTATTCAATGTTTTAAATATATAAACAGAATTGGGCATAAGAGAAACAAGGTAGTGTCAGCTTACAACATACAAAGCATACAAAATATATCTGTCATCATAGGAATAAAAAAGTAACAGTCACAATAGGACTAACACAACTATGAGGTAGAGCTGAGACTCTATGCACTGGTAAATAATACAATGCCAGCCCCCCCCTCCCCCCCCCCCAAAAAAAAAAAAAAAGAATCAAGCACAAAACCAAAATAAACCATAACTACAACCTGGCACTTGGGTCATATTAATACACTAAATCGGTTTAACCAGGGCGGGTTACTACAGGGCTGCTCTAGAATCAGAGATGAGATATAATACAGTGAGCGTCACGGCTCCTTGGCTGGAGGTCGGGTGGGAACCATAGGTGGGAATCGCGGTCGTAGGAGAAGGCCGTTCTCGCAGCCGGGCAGATGAAGATGAGTCAAGTGGGTGGATTTCCAACTTCCAATCGACCCAGTTGACCCGCTAGACGGGAAGTAAGATACCAGGACGTGTACACGAAAGGCTTCATGACTTCCCTAATCTCATCAGAGGTGTAGAAGGTTTTTATAAAATCTCCCCATTTTTTAAAGAACTTAGAGGTGAAGTCTTCTTAACTGGGGCACAGACAGCAAAACAAATGTAAGAACCCTTCTCTGCACTATCCAAAAAAAAACCTTTTGTGCTGGAGTTATATGTAATAAATCTACCTGTTCTGACTTACATACAAATTCAACTTAAAGGGGTTGTATCATTACATTAAATGGTCTTCAGAATAAGGGGACAGTGAAAACAAGTAACTTTGCAATTGGATGTCATTAGCAAAGCTGTCTTGTTTTCCCTGTCCTTCTTATCTTTGTTTTGTGTAAACACTGTTCCCCAGTGCCAGTCGGATTCCTCCTCCTTTCATTTCATTGGCTGCCTCTCTCACTCAGAATAATGGGCCGGCAACATTTCACTCTGCACAGCCAGCAGCTCCACAGTAACACTGCAGCCGCTTCTACAATCAGAAAACAGCAAAATTGTGCTCGGTGCCTACTGCTGCTGCGTGTAAACATAGAAAGGAGGCAGATCTGTTCTGCTCTGGATGAGTTCCTAGAAGACTGGATTCAACTGTAACAAACCTCCAGCTGTGAGAGGAGAAGAGATCAGTGCTCTGAGTTCATAGACGACTGTCTAGACTGAATGCAGGCCTGTGGTATGTAAACAAACAGTTCTTACAAATTAAGACTGCATAGGGAGAGGAATGACACAGTGACTTGTGAAGAGGGGGATGATCCCTCTTCAGTTGAGAAACACCCCGCTGGGAGGGGAAGACCCGCCCCTGGATTTGAAGAGCTGGGAAACTGAAAGTACAATGAAATACACGAACTGATGAAACAATACAGCCCCTTTAAGAACAAGCCTACAGTCCCTATCCCATTCGTAACCCAGGGACTGCCTGTATTGTCTTTTGCAAAAAAAATGCTGTGGCCCAATGTTACCTGTAGGGGAGAAGTGAGAAAATACAAACATTGTTTGTTTTTTTTTGTGTCCTTTTTTGGGTGCAGTTTTTTTATGGTCAGTGGCATTTTTTTTTTCATATGTAGCCTGCTGTAGGTGTAGTGTTTTATTAGTCAGTTTGTGGCATTTTTCTCCCATAGGCCACCATTATTTTTGTTCCTGCAATGTGTGTGGAAATTTGTTTTGTGTTTTTGTGGTGATCTAAGAATAATTTATGTGAAAAAACGGGACCACAAATGGCTATTAAAAAGAGAACCTGTCAGGTGGTTTATACTGCACTAGCTGAGAGCAGGATGTGATAGAGGGAGAGAAGCTGAGCTCTGTGATATATAGGGTTATATGATAGAGGAGAGGAGCTGAGCTCTATGATATATAGGGTTATATGATAGAGAGAGGCTGAGCTCTGTGATATATAGGTTAATATGAAGAGAAGCTGAGCTCTGTGATATATAGGGTTATATGATAGAGGAGAGAGCCGAGTTCTGTGATATATAGGGTTATGAAGAGGAGAGAAGCTGAGCTCTGTGATATATAGGATTATATGAAGAGGAGAGAAGCTGAGTCTGTGATATATAGGTTATATGATAGAGAGCTGAGCTCTGTGATATATAGGGTTATATAAGAGGAGAGAACTGACTCTGTGATATATAGGGTTAAATGAAGAGGAGAGAAGCTGACTGTGATATAATAGGGTTATATGATAGAGGAGAGAAGCTGAGCTCTGTGATATAATAGGTTATATGATAGAGGAGAGGAGCTGAGCTCTGTGATATATAGGTTATATGAAGAGGAGAGAGAAGCGAGTCTGTGATATATAGGTTATATGATAGAGGAGCTGAGCTCTGTGATATATAGGGTTATATGATAGAGGAGAGAAGCTGAGCTCTTGATATATAGGTTATATGCAGAGGAGAGAAGCTGACTCTGTGATATATAGGTTAATGATAAGAGGGAGCTGAGCTCTGTGAATATAGGTTGTATGATAAGGAAGAGCGAGCTCTGTGATATAAGGGTTATAGCAAAAGAAGCTGACTCTGTGATTAAGTAAATGAAGAAAGCTGACTCTTGATATAAAGGTTATTCAGATGGATGTAGCTCACCTACTGGTGATGTGTATATAATGGTAGAACTGCATCTAAAAAAGGGAAAAAAAAAAAAAAAAAAAAAAAAAAAAAAAAAAAAAACAAAAAAAAAAAAAAAAAAAAAAAAAAAAAAAAAAAAAAAAAAAAAAAAAAAAAAAAAAAAAAAAAAAAAAAAAAACACAAAGAATTAAAAAAAAAAAAAATAATAATTTTGTTTTCCCCTACTTTTGTACTATAATGGTAGAACTCATTTACAAAACCTCCGTGTTGAAGAAAACACATCCAAGCCGCCACCTTCCATCTCTCAGGAGTATCGGCACACTGGGCTCTCCATGGATAAATATTTGCAAATAGTATTATTTAGATAACCCAAAAATATATATATTGAAGAGATCCGGCGCCGGGGTACTTGCTTTAATTGCTGTACTTTTCTGTGGGATGTATTATTTGTGTACCATACAGTAGTAATGGGATGTCTTCTTTTGCAACCACTTCTTATTGCTTCAATATCCCCTTTCTTTTATTGTCCATAGGTCAGCATGAAGTGACAAAGAGCAACACATGGACAATCAGACTGCTTGGGGTTGGTTGTAATCTGTAAGCATGGAGACACCAAAGTCTACATAGGAACTGTATACACCAAACAGTAGGATGCTTTTTGTTCAGATTTTTGCACAGTTAGCTGATGTTTTTCATGTTATAATGCTTTAAACCAATTTGTTTGTACATACCCTTAAAGGGGTTGTCTCGCTACAAAGAATAGCTTTCAAATTGTAGGGAACACAAAATAAAGACATTTTCCAAATATATTGCTTTGTTCCTCTGTTTTCCCTAAGGAGATACAAGTGAATTTATGACCTCCCTGGCTATTTCAGTTCCCTCAGTAACTGACCTGTAAACAATTCCCCCCCTGCTGTTTGTTCAATGAGATAACAGTGAGTGACTTCATCACACAGGTCTCTGCAGTGTCCTGTGCTGCTCAGCAGTAAAAAGCTTGATTTATGTAAAATAAACAGAACTGTAATTAGGGCTTTTGTTTTGGGGATCAGATAAGAAGTCCTGTTAGTGGTTTGAGAAGCTAATCTGATCTAATTAGCATCTGAAAGCACAGCACAGCATGGAGCTGTACAAGCATGGAGCTGTATGCAAATGAGTCAGTCTGAACCAGGAAGTGACAGAGTGTTTCATTCATGCATTCCCTGAAACTCTGAAGGGAGACAACTCCTTTAAGGCCAGGGGTCTGCAACGTCGTCTCTCCAGCTGTTGGGAAACTACATCTCCCATCATGCCCACTGATACAGATTATATAAATGCATGATGGGGGATATAGTTTCCCAACAGCTGGAGAGACGACGTTGCAGACCCCTGCTTTAGGCTATGTCCTCACTGCAGTGTTTTACAAACGTATTTGTAGTCTCCACAGCTTGTCTTTTCCTAAATCGTCTTCTGGCGCCAGCGTATTGTACAACATATAACACGCCAGTGCTTCTAGTTTTCTTGTCATCTTCCCATACAATACAATGGCATGGGTGACGTCAAAACAATGCGAAGCGGCCGCGGTTTTTGCCGCTTTTGGCTGTTTTTTGACCCATGCAGTGTAGCTATAGCCTTATGGTTAGGACACACAATTTGGTTGCAATGCAGTTGCATTTTAAGTGCCTTATGCCCCTTGCAGTGTCAGCACTCACAATGGTGCAGAGTTGTACAACTCGCCATTTGAGTTTTGATTACTATTATGTTGCTCTTTGCAAATATTCCTATTTGATGTTTGTGTGGTTTTTGATTAGTTACATGTGTATGGCTTCCACAATAACAAGGATCTACAGGGCACAGTTCTTCACGGCTGCCTCTACCCTATGCGGCTCAGCTAACCCATTAACAGTGCGGTCAAGATCCACATGTGCATGAGCCAAGTGAGTTATACGGCCATCGCAGGAACATGAGAAAGAAATCCTGAACACAGTGATAACATTACATTGTGGCTCTGCTATTAGCAAATATAGAAACTTGACACGCTGCAAACCGCAGCACAATCGCATAGTGTGTCCTCAGCTTTGGGGTATGTTCACATGGTATAAATTTACGCTTGGTTCGGGGCATACATTGCACTGAAATATGCCCCAAAATACACTTCTAACAATGTTCTCTTATTGATTGCAATGTAAAATATGCACCGTCATTCACACGATGCATATTTTAGAAGCATATATACGATGTGCATTTTGGGCCAGTTTCACTCACGGAACTGTAAGTTTTTTGTTAATTCTTGAGTCAATTATGCAAGTAAAATCCCATACAAACAATAGTTGAGCGCATTATTTACGTGTAAACACTGATAAATACTGTACGCTCCACACTTTCACACCAAAATACGCCTCTCCTGTATTTTAAAGCTGGTTTTGAAGTGTAAATTTATGCCATGCCTTAAAGAGGATGTATCTCTTCATCAGTTCTTCATCCCTGAAATCCAGGGGCGTTTCTTCCCCTCCCAGCTGGGTGTTTCTTAACTGAAGGGGGATGACATCATCCCCCCCTTCACTGTTCATGCTCGCTCCCGAGTCAATGTGTCCCACCCCCTCTCTGAGTGCACATGTCACTGTCCTCGCCCTATGCAGTCTTATTTTGTAAGAACTGTTTACATACCACAAGACTGCATTCAGCCTTCTATGAACTCAGAGCACTGATCTCTTCTCCTCTCACAGCTGGAGGTTTGTTACAGTTGAATCCAGTCTTCTATGAACTCATCCAAAGCACAGATCCGTCTCCCTTCTATGTTTACATAAGGCACCGAGGCACAATTCTGCTGTTTTCTGATTGTAGAAGCAGCTGCAGTGTCAATGAGGAGCTGCTAGCTGTATAGAGCAGGGTTTCCCAACTCCAGTCCTCAAGGTCCACCAACAGGTCATGTTTTCTGGCTTTTCTTAGCATTGCACAGGTGATATCATTATGGTCAGTGCATTCTGTGGGAGATCCAGAAAACATGACCTGGTGGTGGGTCCTGAGGACTGGAGTTGGGGAACACTGGTATAGAGTGAAATTATTGCCGGCCCCTTACACGCAGGAGCATTAGGCACCGAGGCACAATTCTGCTGTTTTCTGATTGTAGAAGCAGCTGCAGTGTCACTGAGGAGCTGATGGCTGTATAGAGTGAAATTGTTGCCGGCCCCTTATTCTGAGTGAGAGAATGCTCACTCCCATGAATAGGACCGGGGGCCAGACAGAATGTAAATTAGTAGAGCCGGCAGTCAATGAAATGCAAGGAGGTGGGATCCGACCAGCACTGGGGAACAGTGTTTATAGAAAAGATAAGGGATCCTGTGAAAACAAGACAGCTTTGCTAATGACATCCAATTGTAAAGTTGTTTGTTTTCACTGTCCCCTTATTCTCAAGACCATTTAATGAAATTATACAACCCCTTTGAGGGTGTATTCACACGCGTCAGATTTGCTGCAGAAATTGTTCTGAAAACATGGTTCCACTCCTCTGGTGTGGAATAGGGAAGTATCACCAGCAAGTATATGGATTTCTGCAAGTCCCAATCAGATGCACTCTACAGTCACAGAAATTCAATTATGTTGTGTGAAAACACCCTAAGGCCGTGTTCACACGGCTTATTCCCGGCGGATTTGTGAGCCGTCTTGAGCTCACAAATCCGCCGTGAATAAGGGGCGGGACGGGGCGGGACGGGCGGGGGCTCGGCGGGGGGGCGCCGCTCCCGGCCCCATGACAATGCATTGTTTACGGCGCCTACGCCGTAAATAATGTGCATGTCACTTTCTCCCCCCGCGTCGGATTCAGTGAGCGGGGAGTAGCGACGGAATCCACTGTTCTCTATGAGAGCAGTGGATTACCGTAATGACAGGGACGGATTGGTGCCGTACTGCAGCGCAAATCCGGCGCGGAGTACAGCGCCAATCCACTGCAAAATAAGCCGTGTGAACGAGGCCTAAGGGAGCTTTCACACAGTGCAGTTTTGGTGCAGTTTTAACTGCGCTCTAATTAAGCTGCCTTTAAAATTCTTGTATATTTCTATGGCCACTCATGTTAATGGTCAGTGTGTAGTTCACAGCGCGGATTTTCCACACCATTTTCAAATCTGTGGTACGGAAAGAAAAAGAATGAACATTTTTATTCTTTTAAGCAGATCTTCCCCCAGTGATCAGAAATGTTTTACCTATTCTGTGGACAGGTAATAGTAGCACAACCACTTTAAAGTTAACATAGATACTAGGACTAATCAGTAAACTTTTTTAACTGCAGTGGGAACACCCTAAAGGGGTGTTCCCACAAAGCCACTTACACAATGATAATGGTTATATTGGCACTCAAAACTCTTTGACCCTATAAACACAACATCAAAAAAAGAGTGTTGTAAGACAACCTGCACAAGAGGTTTAATCCCTGTTATATTATTTAACCCTATTTTGTCTTTAACCACATAGCTATCCCTTGATAACATGGACAATATGGAGGGAGGGGGGGTGTTAAAACATGTTGGGTTGCTATTACTTTGTATATGGGGTTATTTAAGGTGTATGGAATAGGGTTAGGTTACTGACAGGTTCGCCCTTATCGGGGTGGTTATCCTGTGTGGCAGAGGGACCTCATGCAGTCGTAAGTTTCTGCCAATAGGTGTTTTTAGCCATTCCAGGGTCGGTTCTTACAAGGAGTGTTGGATGGATACCTACTCTCTGTGTTCCAGGACAGGCTTTGTGCAGGGCTCTGGAGGCCTATAAAAAGCCTGCTGCTACAGGTGATCTGGAGGTGTTGTTTCCTGCCTGAGTTTTGGAGCAAGAGAGAGGAAGACTCTTGCCCCCAGGCTTGAGGTAAGTCAGCAGATGTCAGTAGGAGACTGACCAAAGTGGATACTTGTAGTGCTAAATGCTAGGTCCAGATCACAGTAGAGGTGGACACTATCTCCTGTTCTCTTTTGTTGCTTATTCACATTCTTTTAATTAATAATCATTAAAAGTTATATTTTATTTTTTACCATACTCCTTTTATTATGTTGCGTTAAGGTTTGCTCATAGCTTGCTATTAGCTGACCATGTTACAGGATGAAGAGGGCGGTACATGTGGCCATCCTTCCTATTAATTTCTATGGGGGTTCTGGATATAGCAGAGTGAGTATGCTTAGCTATATTCGGAACTCCCTAAGAAATGAATGGAAAGGACAACCACACATGCTGCCCCCCTCATTCTGTAACATGAGCTGACCTTAACATGGAAGTTGTTTTCTGGGAACACCCCTTTAAATATTGCCAACAGGTCATCGGAGGAGAACACCTGTGTCAACTACTAATGCAATGGTAATTATAAGAATGAACAAAAACCAAAAATAGATAAGGGAGACTAAGAAATTCCAAGAATCCCAGAGATACACGAAAAACTCAAAATGTACCCAAAACAAAAAATATGTGTGTTTAAAACTCAACTGTTAATAAGTACAATAAGACAAGGGAAACCCTACAAAAAAAACAAAAAATACACTGACAAGGTCCTACACCACTAAGGGGACACTTAGTATCTGTAGTGTAAGGGTGAGATTGTGGTAGGGCGAGGTTCCTGACAGGTATGCCCTTTTCGGGGCGATTGCCCTGTTTTGTAAATTAGGGTGTGATAGTTTTTGTAGGGTATCTATAGGTTAATTTTGCCCATTTCTATCACACTTCTGTGTGGTGTAGGACCTTGTTAATATATTTTTTAGTTTTTTTGTAGGGTTTCCCTTGTCTTATTGTACTTATTAAAAGTTAAGTTTTAAAATACTCTTTTTTTTTGTTTTGAGTACAATGGTAAGTATAATATGATCTACACATAAAATAATTAGTCCATGCTATAGTATTGGCTGTTATAGTATGGTTTCTACATTGTAGCAGCTATTCACTGTTATAACACATAAATCCCCACTCTAGCAAATCCCTCATTCCTATAAAAACAGTAGTTGTCAAGAGTCATGTGACATTTAGGCTCCACCCAAGAGGGACAAATACTCAAAACTGAAGGGGGAAGTGATGCATTATGGGACTGATGAGAATATTAGTACATGTATAAGACTTTGTGGTGTAACTTTAAAGGGAATGTGTCATCAAAAAATGAGTAATTGCTTAAGTCCTGTTTTTCAGTCAAACACATTTTTTAGGATTTTTTGGTTGTGGTTTTTTTTTTTTTTTTCATATCACTTTCAACATTTTTTAATAATTCTTAAGTCTTGCAGTTCTCACTTTGGCCACTAGGCCTTGTTTGCACTACTTTAACAGCAGTCAGAGAGAGGCTTTACAGTAGCTTCATGCACATAGGAGCTTTAAAGGGGTTTTGCCACGATGTAATGTTGATGTGGGATCCTCCAAAATGGGTATTTAATCACTTTTCTAAATATATGGGATTACAAAAAGTGAAGCCTGTGAGAGCTACAGCATTGCTCAGTCCCCCTTAATTTCCTGAAAGTTTACATTAGACACGACCAGGACACGGACAGGAGCTTGCGGGTTTGCACTTCTTATCTGATGACAGGGAACTTGAAGGAGATTGCAAGGGGCTGGGGAGAAAGTACAGTGTATGAGGCTGTCTGCTGTATAGAGAATCCACTGTTGTAATGTTATTATTTGAGTAAACTTTTGAGACACTACCTGCTTCCTTGCTCTCTGCTCACCCCCTCCCTCTCACCCCTGCAGCCGTTCATGACTCAGCATGCTTTGTTTATATTCTCCCCTGAGCAGTAAGGGGTTAAGGAACTCATTTTGTGGCAAAACCCCCTTTAAGACTGATAAAATCCATTTACTTCTATGGGAGAGTTTTCTAGTCATGCTCTGTGCCCTGGAAGAAGTCACTGTGCAGGGAGGTGAGAGGGGGCGCTGTGGCTATCTCCTCTTGTAACTGGTGGATCCTGTGTTATCTATTCACACTGGTGTTCCTTTTTCAGTTTGACTCTTTGGCTGATAATGAGCAGAAACTGAAATCTTTCTCTACAGAACAGGAAGTGTTAGAATGTTATTAGGCCTTGTGGCCAAAGTGAAAACTGCAGGACTTAAGAATTTTTTTCAAAAATATTGAAAGCGATATGGAAAATAAAAAAGAAATATAACCAAAAATTCTTTAAAAATGTTTAACATAAAAAGTGAGTTAAACTATAAGTGATTTTTTTCTAGTCATGCTCTGTGACCTGGGAAGAAATCAGTGTGCAGGGAGGTGAAAGAGTGAACTGTGACTATTTCCTCTTGTGAATGGTGATTCCTGTGCTATCTATTCATACTGGTGTCTCCTTTGAGTTTGACCCTTTGTGCTGATAATGAGCAGACAACTGAGAATCTTTCTCTATAGAACAGGAAGTATTAGACTATTATTAGGCCTAGTGGCCAAAGTGAAAACTGCAGGACTTAAGAATTATAAAAAAAAATATTGAAAGTGTTATGGAAAATTAAAAAAAGTATAACCAAAAATTCTTAAAAAATGTGAGTTAAACAATAAGTCACTTTTGATCATCATTGTCGTTCGGCTTGGGAGCGGTCAATGTAAGGTTATAGGATGACTATATGTTTCTTTCTGAATTTTCCTCGTACACATGCATACATCATTACACAGTTAAAAATACACCCAGAACATAGAAACAAGAAAATAAAAACACCTTGCCCCGATGATACATTTCCTCTGGCGTCTGTGACACAGACAGATACAAGCAGAAAATAAGTATATGACACGGACGAGACAACTGAAGACGTTCAACATACAATGGAAAAACCGGAACTATTCCAAAAGCCATAACCACCCAATATTTTAATATATTCATTCACCTCTCTGGAAATATTTCCCGGCCATGCTGAAATCACACCTTGTAAATTGTGGCAGGATGCTGAAAATATCCAGAAATTACATTGTTTGGGTCGGAAATTTGTGGCACGCCAAAAGCACTGGAGAAATGGAGCCATTAACCACTATGGTGCTGGGTGGGAAAGTAATGTAAATGATAGCGGTAAGATGTTTATAGATTTTGGCAGCAGAAGGGGGTCATTAAAGGGGTTGTTCCTAAAAGGGAATTGCTGCTTTTTAGTTTAAAAATTTTGCAAAAACAAGGTCATTTTTGCAATATATGTCCTTTAAACAGTGCCCTCCCTATTCCGAGATATCCCCTTTGTATGGGTGCTAACCCCCTCGGGTTTCTTTTATAGAAAAGGGAACTGTTTAAATCTATTCTGTTTAGACTGCCAGCAGGGTTTTGCTAAGTTTTAACCAAGGGACCTTGTTTTGAAATTTCTCCCTGATAGGCGCCAGCACTGGCGCTTTTGTTACAAAACCTTTTCCCAATTCTCCTAAATAGGCTCCCCGCACGGGTTTCGCAAAATTTAAGTTTACAGGGGACCTGGGCTTCTACTGCAGCCTTGAAAAGGGCCAGAAAACACGCCCCTAAAATTCAAAATAAACCCCAAAAAAAGGGACAAAGATGGAGGGTTTAAATTGTAGTGAGAAAACCCCCTTTGGGTATTCTGAAAAAAAAAATTGGGGTTTCTGATAACCCTGATTGGGGTTTAAGAACTTCTTTATAAATTCAGGAAAAGGCTGCTTTGTGGATCCCCGAAAGCGTGCATCTCCGGGGTTTTTGAAGGATTCATTTTTTGGGGAAATCTCCTTGAACACATTATTTTAACCCTTGGGGAAAAAGCCACCAATATCTGATTACGGTAGGTACAATTTCCAGAATTCCCACTAATCAGCTGAATACAGCGGCAAAGTACATTTGATTGTGGCTGTGCCAGCTGCTGCCTGGGATTGAGCTACAGCACACAGCACAGCCATGATCTAATGTATGACTCAATGAAGTAAAAAAAATGAAAAAATGGGCCCTTCAATCATTTTGTTTAATTTTGGTTAGGAGTAAAACCCATGCAAATTTAAAATTAGTGAGGGGCCTATTTAAAAAGGGCTTTTTTTTTCTTTTTTTTGGCCCCTGGGGTTATTTTTTTTTAGTGGATAACCCCTTTAAGGTTAGGCTATCAATAACAAAGTCCCTTTAACAGTGATGTCCAGTGCTATTGCGTGCTACTAGAATTTCTACTAGGAGAACGGTCCGTTTATGTATAGAGCTGTGAGTAGCTACAATGTAGCTCAGAGGTAAAGTTTTTGCCTCACAACACAAGGGAACGAGGTTCAAATCCCTGCAGGAACCAAACCTGTGGGGGGTTTTTTCTCTTTATCAATGCACAGACCTTATTGAGGTTTCTTTTTTTTATTTGCACTGTTTGACTAATTACTAAGGAGTACAGGAGTAGAATGACAGCACCTGGGTTTTGAACACTTAGTAGCTGCCTGAGAGGAGAGGTGATGTCTGAGCATGTGCGACCAGGAGTGAGGAGCTCTCAACCCTGGCCGTAACCCCTAGAGATGAGCTGTAAACAATAGATCACTAAAGGAGCAGCTAAAAAAAAATGTATTAAGATAAATGGTGAAAATGATTATTAGTTTAGGAGTCAAACCCATGCTAATTAAATAGTGATGGCCTATTTTAAAGGGCTTTTATTTCTTTTCTTGGCCTCATTTATTTTTTTAGTGGAAAACCCCTTTAAGTTTAGGCTATCAATAACAAAGTCCCTTTAACACTGATGGCCAGTGCTTAGGATAGGCCAGGGCTGTACAACGTGGTAGTATGTGGGGGCTAAAACTTCTTGGGACCACCCCTATACTGCCCAGAACTGCAGAGATCACCCTCAAACCTTCGGTACTGCCCAGAGTAGCCTGTTTCGGTCTACTAGAATTTCTTTGGTGGGCATCATGTTGGACATGCCAGGGATAGGCCATCAGTGTTTGATCAGTTGTGGTCTAGCCTCTAGGATCCCTGCACAATAAAGGAGACAGGTTTTTTTTTGCAAGCATCACACCTCAGGGGACCATATAGGTTGGGTCAAAGCTTCATCCCATAGCTGAATGAACCAGAAATGGCTGACATAGGCCTATTCAGCCTTGATTGTGCATTTAACATGATTGTCTAAAGCTACACATACATAAGATAGCTTTTTGGAGAACTAGTATCTCTCCCTAAAAACTTGCCGTTGACTTGGCTAACAAGCCCAATTTTGCTAGAAAAATCCTGTCGACCAGCCTCCAAGAGGGTCAAGGTTTTCTAGATCTTACCCAAAGTGGACAATTAGGGCGACATGTATGTCCGGGGCTGCCCCAGAATTCTGGAGTCCTTTCAGCCCATAAACTGGCGCACTCCAAAATTAGGCGCATTATGCGGCACCTGCGACACTTTGTAATGTGCATGAGATCGGGGGGAAGTTCTAGAGGTGTCGCACCTCATTTATATGATTCTACACATTTATGGGGCAGTCTGATTAGCAAATCTGCCCCATAGTTTTTGTTAGAACACGTTATAGCTTTTTATTTGATAAATACTATTATATTTTTACATAAAAGTGTAAAATGCACTTAAAGGGGTTTTGCCACTAAGTGAGTTCCTTACCTCTTATCTTCTCAGGAGAGAAGATAAACCAAGCATGCAAGGTCATGAATGGCTGCAGTGGTGAGAGGGAGGGGGGTGAGGAGAGAGCTAGGAAGAAGAAAGGAGTGTCTGCAATGTTTACTCAAATAATTAAATTACAACCAGGGGATTCTCTATACAGCAGACCGACTCCTACACTGCACTGTCTCCCTAGCCCATTGCAAGCTCATTCATGTTCCCTGTCATCAGATAAGACGTGCAAACACGCAAGCGCGGCCAGATCAGCTCCTGTCAGTGTCCTGGGCGTGTCTAATGTAAACTTTCAGGAAACTAAGGGGGACTGAGCAATGCTGTAGCTCTCACAGACTTCCCTTTTTTATAATCACATATATTTAGAAAAGTGATTAAATACCCATTTTGGAGGATCCCACATCAACATTACATCGTGGCAAAACCCCTTTAAGGAATTGTCAGCTATTTTTTGCCTTTGTGTCTCATCCAAAGAAGGGGCTCATTAGTAATAACCGAGATAGCATGTCAGGTGGCATCTTGTTGTTTTTCACCCCAGCTTCTGCTGACCTGCTCTCAGCTATGCTGCTGCGTATTCTCAGCATCCAGCTGTTTCTACCTCTGGTGTTGTTTCACAGGCAAAAATCAGCATTTTATCCTGATAAATTGGAGTGCTGACACCGGCTCCATTATTTAAGGCTAATTTCTTATTAATGGAAGCCTTGGCATCTCCAGGTCGGAGTGTCTGCGATGGACATGTGGAGAAGCTGCAGTCACCATGCTAAATTGAGTCTGTCCCTGACAGTGAAGAGATCATGTGGTATCTTTTTTTCCATTTAACAGGTGTTGGCCACCACAATAACTGTCTGGAAATGGAACATCTGGTATTAACATCACATAGCCTTAATAGCGCCGTCCACACAGGAGCTGCACGAGCTGACAGTAGGGATTAAATGGATGAGAATGGACAGTACACATGTGGGATGGGACAGAAAGATGGCAGATCTGTATTAAGGGTTATTACTATGGGTGGAACAGAGAGATGCTCTGTTTGGTAGGTCTATAATGGGGGTACAGTTCAATTTACAGAAACCCCTGTGGCTATTGCTACTATTACTGATATCAACCCTGGGTATCTAGCTGGGCAGTGCTTTGTGCAGGTACAATGATATTAAAGGGGTTTTGCCACCATAGACAATGATGGCATATCGTTAGACTATGCCATCATTGTCTGATAGGTGCGGGTCCCAACTCTGAGACCTGCACCTATCTCGAGAACGGGCCCTAAAATCTTCGTGCAGAACTGGAAGAGCTTGGTTGGTTGTGAACGACTCTCCATTTGCTTATGGGGAGTTCTGAACATGCGTAAGCTCACTGCTCAGTAATACTGGCAATCCATGAATAGAACAGAAAGTGACTGCGCAAGCGCGGCCAGCTCTCCAGCCTGCGCTGCGAGTGGCGGACATGTTCCCCACTCGAGGCAAAACCCCTTAACTAGGTAACTTCCAAGTAACTAGGAAGTAAGGGTAGGTCTTGCTTGCTGACCAGGACCAGGTCAATGGTATTAAAGGGGTTTTGCCACCATAGACAATGATGGCATCATTCGTTTAGGGAAACTCTATGCGTCATTGTCTGAATAGGGCGGGTCCCAACTCTGGGACCGACACTATCTCAGGATCGGGCCCACTGAAATCTCTCCCGTGCAGACTGGATGAGTTGGTCGAGCGACTCTCATTTCTGTCTATGGGAGTTCGAGCTAGAAGAACGACGTAAACTCTGGGGGGGGGGGGCCCTGCACTATTCTCGGGAATTGGGCGCCCGAATCCTCGTGAAGACTGGCAGTGTCGGTCGCGCTTGTGCTCGACTCTCCAATTCTGCTCTAGTGGGAAGTTTGACACTGACGAACGCACGCTCGGCGATTCTCGTTAATCCCATAGATTAGGAATATAAAGTGTTTGTGCAAGCGCGATAAGCTTCTCCGCCTGCGCTGCGAGTGTCCGGACATGTTCCCACTTGAGGCAAAACCCCTTAACTAGTACCACTATAACCTAGGAAGTAAGGGTAGGTCTTGCTTGCTGACCAGGACCAGGTCAATGGTATTAAAGGGGTTTTGCCACCATAGACAATGATGGCATATTGTTAGGATATGCAATCATTGTCTGTTAGGCGCGGGTCCCAACTCTGGGACCTGCTCCTATCTCGGGAACGGGCCCCCGAATCTTTCTGTGCAGACTGGAGAGTCAGTGGCGCTTGCACATGACTCTCCATTCTGCTCTACGGGAGTTCCGAGCGCAGATGCTCAGATACACACTGTCTCCGGCTATACTCGGTAATCATATAGAATTAGACAACTAGAATGTGGGACTGTGCAAGCAGGGTCAGCTCTCCAGCTTGCGCGGCGAGTGGCGGACATGTTCCCCACTCGAGGCAAAACCCCTTTAAGGACATCCAAGTAACTAGGACGTAAGGGTAGGTCTTGCTTGTGAACAGGACCATGTATCATTTTGTGGGGCATAGAGGGCTAGTAATGGGTTTCTCGCTACAATGATTAGCTTTTAGCATGTAGTGACGGATAAATAAATACTTTTTCTAAATACATTGCTCTGTTGATTTTCTTTAGTCAGGTGAATGAAGATCTTGATCTCTCTTATAGCCATCAGTTTCTGGTTATGACACTCTTTCTCCATGATCTCTTTATTTCTCATTGCTCTAAGCTGCCGTCAGTCACTCAGTCTGTCCTTGGTGAGTCACCTCCTAGAGAGTCTTATCTCTAGTAGTGGACTTTGAAAGCCTCTCATATAGCTAAGTAAACACTCTCTAGAGCTCTGCATCCTGGTGTAATACACTTTATAAATCTCTTGCACTCATTATCGGGGTAACAGGAATAGATAGGAACAGCAGAGCTGATGTGTTAATCACTGCTATAGATCCACCCACAGCCTGAACAGCATGTGTGATTCTAAAGCTGCTGTCTCAATTGACGTGGTGTGAAAACCTTCAAAGGCGGTTGTCTCACTACTTCGATTCATCTTGCCTCAGTCCTGTTTTCTTGTTTTCATTTTGAATTAGGGGCGTGGTTTACTGGGCTTCCTTACTAGACTGCAGTAGAGCCAGGTCTGTAGCTATGCACCAGTTTGTAGCTAATCAGAGAGTGCAAACAACGTCTGTAGCTATAAGTATCCTTGAGGAGCTTATGCTGTCCATACAAGGAGGGTTTTATCAGAATAGGTCGGACACTGCTTAATGGGTACACATTTATTGCAAAGTGACGCTTGTTTTTGCAGATCTTGTACACATAAAAACAGCAGCGATTCCACTGTAGTGAGACAACCCCTTTAACGTCAAGTCCCGTGACATAATTTCTTTAATAATAGGGGAAAATTTTAATGAAAAGTGCGCCAGAGTAAGGTAGGGCAAATATATTCAGACTGAAAGGGGTTGTACATTTACCACCTATGCAGAGAATAGATGATAAATATCAGATCGCTATATGGCCCCACGACTGAGACCCCCACTGATTGCTAAGATGGAGGCCCCAAGTCCCCCGTCCTTTCTTGCTCCGCTCATGCAGCAAAGAAGGCATTGAGTAGAAATTTTAAAGCTTGGGATAAGGGAGATACCCCAAATATAGCGATTGCCTATCTTCATTAGCTTTATAGACTTTGGAGCAGCGGTGTGCATGTTCGCCCCCAAAATTTACTTCCCATAGAGAGTATGAAACCGCCACTTCCCCCCCGAATTTTTAAAAAGCGGGGAGTAATGAAAGTGAATTGGGCCAGCCCCCCCCCCATGCACTTTAGAAGAACAAGCTGAGCGGCGCATTCTTCTAAACATACAGCGTCTTGTGGCGTGCACAGATACAAGACGCTGTGTGAACATACCTTTAGGGCACAGGTGTCAAACTGCGGCCCTCCAGCTGTTGGGAAACTACCATCGCCCCACGTTACAGATTTAAAAATGCAGGGGGGTTGTAGTTTCCCAACCTGGGGGCCGAGTTTGAACCCCTCCCTTGGGGAAAAACCAGAGTCCCCGAAGGAAACCCATGCACACTTGGGAAGAACACACAAACGCCATATAGCTGTTGGATTTGAACCCAGGGCCTCTACTTGCTACCTAAACATAGTTGCAGACCAGGTACACCCTAATGGCAGCTGCTCCTTTCAGTTTTCACAGTGCCAAAATTATTCTGGAATGGTGATAACTTGGATCCTAAATTCCCAATATTTAGTCCGAAAAATCCCTGGAGGCAGCACCTCACAACTTACAAGACCTAGAGGATCTGCTGCTAAGGTCCTGGTATCAGAGTTGTTTTTTGGGCATGAAGACCATATACAATGTTAGGCAGGGAGTTGAATGTTATGATTGATGGTTAGTTTTTTAATTAGTATGAGTATGGGGGGGGCCATTGCCCCCTGTTGATATTGGGTCTAGATAAGGTTTGGCTCAAGATTATATCCAGTCATAACCAGCTATGGTGTAGTGAGATTTTTTGGCATCGGTAACTTACTGCAGTGATCTATCTCAGAAGCCATTAAAAAGTTGAAAAATTTTTGGTTAACGCTGGGTGCACAGATTTGATTGGCAAAAGGGGTTTTGCCACAATCTCATCTCATACCTCCTGCCTCCGCTCTTCAGCTCTGTGTGCCAAAGGGGGGGGGGGGTGATTGGGTTTAATTCGATCATGTGACCAGCAGGATGACACCCAGGCCTTTCCTTCTCTAGTCAAAAAAGGTTGTTTATGTATAGGCTTTATAGCTACAAAAGTGTCAGAATCAAAGTTTTTGCCTCACGCACAAGGGGGAGGTTCAAAACCCCGCAGGAACCAAACCTATGGATTTTTTTTTCTTTATCAATGCCCGACCTCATTGAGGTTTTTTTTTATTTATTTTGACTGTTTTTTGAGGGTACAGGGAGGGAGTAGAATGACACACGGGATTTGAACCTCAGTAGTGCCCGAGAGGAGAGTGATGTTGGCAGTGCGCCAGGGCTGAGGGGGGTCTCCCTGGTCGTATCCCCCAGGATGAGTTTTACACATAGTCATAAGGAGCGCTAAAACAAAACGGCCAGAGTTTTTAATAATGATGAATTTGGGGAAAATGTTTTTTTTTCATTTGCAAGTTTCCCCACTCAAATTTTTCTTCAAAACCCCCTTTTAAGTCCGTGAAGCCTTGCTAATTGAGAAACACCATTCCCCTTCCTAGTGGTTTAGCAGGTGCTTGAGGTTCCCATGGGATATGGCCCTTGTATAACAAGCATAATGATACTAATTGCATTCCCCGGGTGATTTGTACACACATGCATCCAGGGGGCAACTGTGTCGTTCCCCGTAATATCGCTCTCACTGGATTTAAAGAATTTTTAAACAATTTTTCTTTAAATATCATAACGTGGCATTTGCCTTTTCCTGTATCATGTCCAAAAATGAGTTCTTTCCCTGCAAATTTTTATACTTTATATTGAAAAGCTAATACATTACTAAGTGTTAAAAAAAAAATAAAACAGCTTCCCCTTTATGGGATTAAAAAAAAAAGTAAAAAATTAAAAAAAAAAAAAAGAATAAAAAAATAAATAATAAATAAAAATAAATATTTTAATAAAAAATAATTGTGCATACAATACACACACAAAAACACCTCACAATTTTTGGATCCCCGACCATAATAACCGAGAATTAAACTAACAAGTTTTTAAATGTGGAATGTGAACTGTGTAAAAAAAATGTAAAAAAAAATGTAAAAAATTAAAAAAAAAAAATTAAAAATTCTTCAATAATTTCTAAGTGAACGTAAACTATTCACCATAAGTAAAAATTGCCCGAATAAAAACGAGGGGCCCATCCAACTGCGTCATTGAAAAAAAATAAAAACTTACAAACTGTTGAAACACAAGGAGGCAAAAACTAAAAAAAAAATGTTCTGGCCATTAACTACTTTTCAGGCCCGGGGCTTAAGGGGTTAAAAGCAGTGAATTGCGTTTACTTTATAGAATAGAAAAGGAAAGGTTTTGTTTCAGCTTCTGCTCCCAATTCTGTTAAACATATAGACCCAGAATAACATGACACAGATGGGGAGGAGGAAGCAGACTAAATGACCATAACACTTGTCCTCTTGTGCAGAGAGGGTTCGACCCAAAATTCCTCTTGTTTTAAACTATTGCATCACGACTGGAAAATCCAAAATGATTTCTGTGCAAATTCATCACCATAAACCTCCCAGATCCAACAGATGCTACAGAGATAAAAAAAAAAAAAGAAAATTTGATAATAGCTTGTCCTGCATTGCCCGGATTTACCACTACTAACATATCACTGCAAATCCTCAAAATGCGTAGGCCAGGTACAATTTGCTGGAATGACCTTGTTGTAGAAGGATCAATACCTTTATGGGCTAATTGTGGGAGCTTTTTATAGTTTGGGACAATTTATAGCTTCTCGAGCCTCCTCTCCAGATGATAATTATCATATAAACCTGATCTCACACAACAGGCCATTCCTATACAGGATAAAGACACGACCACGCCATCCTTTCATACACATCTGAATGTTATCTTGACCCTACAGTGTGAATAACATGTTTATCAGTACTGCCAAAATGTAACCTTCTTCTTTTTTCTCAACCTAATTTTTGTGCTCGGCATCCGCTCCGTGCGTTTATTCAGCGTGCCTGAGGTAATGAGATAATAACTTTAGCAGACACAAAAGAATCATAACAGGTACCTAGAAAAGTATCAAAACACAACCTTGTCACCATGTCTTTATCTGCACTGCAAATAATGCGCGAATTGCAAAAAAGGGCGGAAAACGGACTTTTTTTTCCAGTCCGCCTGGATCCATAACTCACAACATGACAGCAAAGGAACAGTATCACGACCAACAGACACGAACCACTGGGCCGAAGCCTTTTCCTCCACCTGACCAAACCTCATGTGAACCCAAAGGATTTGCTTTCCTTACATATAAGCTTCATAACACTGGTTGGTCAAATTTTGATGGTCCCCTGGCCACTGCCACATGCTATGGAGGTACAATATTAGTGTACATGGCCACAAATGGGCGATTGGAAGGAACAAAGCACACCTGTTCCTTACCATAGGACATGGCTATATACGTTCATGTTTGGTTTTAGGTGTGGAACCCCAACGTAAACCAGGAAATGTCAACTAGAAATGGCCTGAATTATATTTTAATAGCATACCACTACGATAGACCAAGGATTATGCTCTGGCAGGCCCGGACTGGCCCATAGGGGATCTGAGATGGGTCTCTGGACATGACAGACTTGGGACTGCTTTTCAGTTAGAGAGACAGAGAAAGATAGGGAAAAAGGAAGAGTCATGTACAATATGTGCAATCACATACAGTAGCTGTAGGGTGGACCACAAGAAGGAACTCCACTGATGGCCCCCAAGGATTAACTCCACTGGTGGGCCTCAAGAATCAACTCTACTGATGGAACCCAAGAATCAGCTCTATTGGTAGACCCTAAGAATCAACTCCACTGGTGGGCCTCAAGAATCAACTTTACTGGTGGGCCCCAAGAATCATCTCCACTGGTAGGCCCAAAGAGTCAGCTCTATTGGTGGGCCCCAAGAATCAATTCCACTGGTGGGCCCAAAAATCAATTCCACTGGTTGGCCCCAAGAAGCAACTCCACTGATGAGCCCCAAGAATCAACTCCACTGGTGGGCCACAAGAATCATCTCCACTGGTGAGCTCCAAGAATCACCTCCTCTGGTGAGCTCAAAGAATAATCTCCACTGGTGGGCCCAAAGAATCAGCCCCACTAGTGGGCCTCAAGAATAAACTCCACTGGTGACCCCAAGAATCAACTCCACTGGGAGGCCCCAAGAATCACCTCCACAAATGGGCCCCAAGAATCAATTCTACTGGTGGGCCAAAAGAATCAGCTCCACTATTGGGCCCCAAGAATCAACTCCACTGTTGAGCCCCAAGAATTAACTCCACTGGTGGGCCGCAAGAATCATCTCCACTGGTGGACTCCAAGAATCAACTCCACTGGTGGGCCCAAAGAATCAGCTCCACTAATGGGCCCCAAGAATCAACTCCACTGGTGGACTCCAAGAATCAACTCCACTGGTGGGCCCCAAGATTCAACTCCAGTGGTGGGCCACAAGAATCAACTCCACTGGTGGGCCCCAAGATTCAACTCCACTGGTGGGGGGCAAGAATCAGCTCCACTGGTGGACTCCCAAGAATCAAAATCCACTGGTGGGCCCAAAGAATTCAGCTCCACTAATGGGGACCCAAGAATCAACTCCAACTGGTGGACTCCAAGATTCAAAAATCCACTGGTGGGCCCCAAGATTCAACTCCATGGTGGGCCACAAGAATCAGTTCCACTGGTGGCCCCAAGAATCAGTTCCACTGGTGGACTCCAAGAATCAACTTCACTGGGGGGCCCCAAGAATTAGCTCCACAAATAGGCCCCAAGAATCAACTCTACTGGTGGGCCACAGGCACCCCATGCCAACACTGTGCTCTAGTACAATGTACAAGTGTGAGTCAATAATTATCCGCAATTAAGCTATAAACTTTACAATACAAATGGAAAACTTATATCACATAGTTTTTCAATATAGACCCCTTACTTTTCAACGCACTTTTTCTCTTGTTGCACTCACTCCTTTATGCCCTCAGAAGAATGCTCTAGGGTTTGTGCTGAGCCACACATACAACACTTCCGTCAGGTCTTGATTTGAGGTGAATCAACAACCCTTTAAAGGGGTTTCCCCACCTTGCACTTTGATGCCAATTTCAGCAAATTACTGAATGTTGTTTTCAAAACGCACATGGTACAGATGTTTCCTTTTATGTTGATTTCATTCTAAACTTGTGGCGGATTTCTCCACTGCAAACCTTCCCCATGCAAAGCTATTATGCACAGTAATCCAGTGCAAGACAGGTTTACCATGTACCAGCTGACATATAATCATTGCACACATATGCTCAGATGTATGCATGTATTTAGTAAGCACGTGTATCTGCACGTACAGTTGAAACCAGAAGTTTCCATCCACTATATAAAAAGCCCCATCTGCAGCTTTTTCCCACTATCTGACATGAAATCAGAATAAACCTTCCCTGTTTTAGGTCAATTAGGAACCAAAATTATTTATATTTGCCACATTCCAGAATAATTTTTAAGCCATTTTTATTACTTTCTGCAAAGTCAAAAGTTTACATGCACTAAGATTACTCAGCCTTTAAATAACTTGGGACAGCCCATGTCATGATGTCATGTCGGTGGAAGCTTCTGAGTTAAATTAGAGACACACCTGTGGATGTACCTTCAGGTATCTGGAAATTGAACACTAGACACACACTGCGTCTGTGTGTAACATCATGGGAAAGTCTAAAAAAAATCAGCCAAGATATCAGGAAGAGAATTGTGGACTTGGGTGCAATTTCCAGATACCTGAACAAACAATTATACGCAAGTACAAACAAGATGGAAATGTCCAGCCATCATACCGCTCCGGAAGTAGAGTTCTGTAGTAGGGTAGTAGGGTTCTGTGTCCCAGAGATGAATGTACTTTGGTCCAATATGTGCATATCAACCCAAGAACAATAGCAAAAGACTTTGTGAAGATGCTGTTGGAAGCTTGTGTCATTGTCCACAGTGAAACAAGTACTGTATCAACATGGGCTGAAAGGCCACTCTGCCAGGAAGAAGCCATTACTCCAAAAGAAACATAGAAAAGCCAGATTAATGTTTGTAAATGCACAAAGGGACAAAGACCTACATTTTTGGAGACATGTCCTGTGGTCTGATGAATCTAAAACCGTTTGACCATAATGATTGTGCAGTGCATGTTCAGTCATTTTTGTTTCTGATCTGTATCTGGGGCACTGTTTGGCACTATTATTATTTGGGCATTATTTTATAGAGCAGAGGATATTTGACCTGGAGTAAGGGGCTTTTTACCACTGATTTGGCATTGGGGTATATACGTGAATAAGTCCCATACATAAATAAGCTCATGTTGAGGTGTTTATGAGTCATCACTGACACTTCACTTATGCAGCTTATAGTGATTTCCCAAAAAACCAAATCTGACACTTTTCGTCTCAAGAACCGTGACGCCAATTTATCCGCACCACTGTGCATAGAGCAATTTGCAGGTTCCTTCAGTGACACAAAGATTGTCGGCCCATTATCAATGTAATACAACAGATCTGCAGAGGCCGTCAATACCCAGCACTAAATGTACATTAAATCCCTTTCATTCACTTGTTATTGACCAATCTGTGCATTTCCCGGAGAGCGGCTGCTATTTACAAAGCCAAATATTTTCTTCCTGATTGGCAGCTCCGTTAAGTCTCCACACAGCGTGCCAAGTCCACCGATGTTTCCTAAGACTGGAGTGGTGCTGAAGTTTCACAAGCCTCGAGTGCTTATCCTGAACACCTTGTAGAAATCAAAGTGGCCTTATTTTAGACTGAAAAATATTTGCACATATTGTAATTCAGACTTAACCTGTTGCAAAGCTTCCTGGGCAGAAAACACTAGAGGCAGGCAAAGGCACAGAGCATACTGACCCATTTCAGCGGGAGGTGGGGCACAGGAGTTTTTTCTTTGTAAGTCTTGCCCAGAATTACATACCACACCCTAGGTGTAATGGACCTAGGTAGAGGATCCACTGGGTCACCGCAAGCGGTGGTAGAAGCCACACCAGGGAGCGGAGTCTAAGTGGGTCCTGGTTTTCACCAGGGCCCGCCGCAAAGCGGGATGGACTTGCTGCGGCGGGATTCCACCAGGTCGCTAACCCTGATGCGACTTGCTTGCGGTGGCAGAGGTCAGGGCAGGGAGCAGAGGTTCGTGGTCAGGAGACGTAAGCCGAAGGAACTGGTACACAGTTCGGGCAACCGGAACGTTAAGCAGGCTTCCTCTCATAGGATAGGGCACTATGGATTTGGCAGAGTTCAGGAAGAGGTGGAGCCCTTAAATAGAGTCAGCGAGCAGCAACCCCATTTCCGGCACACTGTCCCTTTAAATCCGGAAGAGCCGGCGCGCGCGCCCTAGGGAGCGGGGACGCGCGCATCGCCCGACAGACAGGAGAGATGCATCGGGAGCGTGGGCAGGTGAGTCCGTGCGCCCGTGGGAGCGAGCGCGCCCGCCGTCCGCGGCGCAACGCTCCCCGAGCGCAGCAGCGATGAGGCAGGAACGAGTGCGCCCGCAGCCCAGACCCCGGGTTGCGGCGCCTCACGTAATACTAGGTACTACATACAACACAGGAAAAATGTCTCCTTTAAAGGGGTTCTGGGTTAATGAGTCCATTGGGCGGTCTTCTATTAGCTCACATATTTATATCAGAAAGGCTGTCAATCACTGATAAGACCGCCCACTGGACTCCTTTAAAGGGGTTGTCTCACTACAAGGATTGCTGCTTTTTATGTTAAAGATCTTGCAAAAAACAAATCACTTTGCAATATGTGTCCATTAACAGTGTCCTAGCTATTCCTAGATATCCCCTCTTGTACGGCTGCATCAGCTCCTCAGGTCGCTATAGCTACAGACCTGTTTGATCTCTCCTATACGATATCTACAGCCATTGTCGATTTGTATCACAGTTTGTTTGTTTTTTTGGTTCCTTGTGTACTGTTCACATTCTCTTAATTTGGGTACACCGTTTGTTGAAAAAATGGAAACATTTTTAATAAAGACACAATTATAAAAGAAAAAATTAAACCAAGAAAACAGGACTGAGATGAGAGGAATCAATGTAGTGAGACAACCCCTTTAGCTGCAACGCCAGAATTACCCCATAAACAGAGCCAGCAGAGTGCCCCCATAAACAGAACAAGCATACAACACAGCTTTTGTGTCTCTATTAACAGCAACACCAGTATTACCGCATAAGCAGAACCAGCAGAGTGCCCCAATAAACAGAGCAAGGAAAATTATCTCCATTACCAGTAACTCCAAAAATACCCCATAAGCAGAGCCAGCAGAGTGCCCCCATAAACAGAACAAGGATACCTCACAGGAAAATTATCTCCATTAACAGTAACTCCAAAAATACCCCATAAGCAGAGCCAGCAGAGTGCCCCCATAAACAGAGCACACATTGTGTCCCCATAAACGGAACAAGCAGGGTGCCCCTATAACACATAGCTATTATGTCTCCATTAACAGCAATACCAGAATTACCTTATAAGCGGAGCCAGCAGAGTGCTCCCATAAACAGAGCGAGCATACCAAACAGGAAAAGTATCTCCATTAACAGCAACACCAGAATTACCCCATAAACAGAGCCAGCAGAGTGCCCCCATAAACAGAACAAGAATACCATACAACTACTGTGTGTCCATTAACAGCAACACCAAATTTACCACAAAAGCAGAGCCAGCAGGGCGTCCTCATAAACAGAGCACACACAAACAAGCAGGGTGCCCCCATAACACGTAGCTATTATGTCTCCATTAACAGCAATACCAGTTACCCCATAAGCAGAGCCAGCAGAGTGCTAAAATGTGCTAAGCCTGAATGAAGGAGTATCCGAACACTGGGCAAAATGGCAAGAAGACATAGGTAACTTAAGTCCTACTTAACAATCTTATTATCCCCAAGCATTAAAATGTGTATAAAGGGGGCCTGCAGTGACCAGTGCTAACATGCAAGAGTCAGATGCATCCTCAGGAAACCATTGCGACTGCAGAGACCTCCTCCATCCTATTGTGCACTCTCTTGTCTCAGTCTTGTTTTTGGAATATTAGTGGGATTACCAGTAAATTTCATCTCCCTTTTCGCTGAGCATCTACATCCGGTGCTTTAATTCCTCTACCATTCCAGCCCCCATTCATTCACTGTGTGGGCTAATTCCGCCAAGCGTGGCCATGTACCCGTCAGGATGACAATAACAACACGGCCCTGGAAGTCATTGAGAGACTGGATCATTTTTCCACATCCTTATCATCAGCAATCACGTTATTAACTCAGGTAAACAAAGCAGAATATGTAAGGTATTTCCTGATTATCATTCCCCCAGTAAGGTTACAGTAAATTAAAAGGTTGCATTTTAATAATTTAGCTTACAAGACATTTACTTATAGAGCCTTGTCTTCTGTTGGGACACCACCTGCTCCTAAAGCCCAATAGATGATTCTCAGAACGGTAATGCTTTTGTTTACTGGAAATGCATGGGTATTTCTGACTATTCTTCATGGCAATTGGCCCTTTTTCCTCAAAACTTTCCCAAAAGTTTCTAAAACTGATGCACCAGGAGTCCAATCTCTTTGTATCCGTGACAATGCTGGATGACATTGATGGTCGACCAAATAGAATGAAGCCAAACAGTAGTCGCATGCAGGTAATATACGGAGCCTATATCAAAAATAAACATAGGGATTAGATGACAGCAAGACAAGGGCACGGATGGAGATGAAGTGGAAAATGACTTGGCAGGGCACCAAGCGATAACTGACCCTATCTCCAGAGGAGAAAAGCGTTCTTCACTGTGAGAACTGTAAATCTGTAGAATAGCCGCCTGAGGAGCTGGTCACAGCAGGAACTGTTGGGAGTTTGAAGAACGGCTTAGATAACTACCTGAAACTAAAGAATATTAATGCGTAAGTAGCCATGTAAAATTCTGGATCCTGTCTGGTGGCGGCTCTGGGGTCTGAGATGGGGTCTCCCCTGGAGCAGATTGGTCCTTGCCTTGTGGGTTTCAGGGCATTCACCAGTGGGGAGGCTGGGGTTAAACTCCTTGTCTCCCTCCCTTCACCTAACTTTTCCCCACCCTTGGTTGAACTTGATGGACATGTGTCTTTTTCCAACTGTACTATGTAACTAGCTTTTCCCTGAATCTGTCCCTGAAAAGCCTGTCCCTAGTGCTGTCCCAACACCAGACCCCACTGGCTCTATTCCACCCCTGACAATATCCCCACCAACATTCCTCAGCTATGCTGATCCTAACCAAAACAGCAAAGAATTACCAAAGAGATCTCAGAAATAGAACACACTTAAACTGTCCCTGAAAAGCCTGTCCCTAGTGCTGTCCCAAACACTATACCCCACTGGCTCTATTCCACCCCTGACGATATGCCTACCAATATTCCTCAGCTATGCTGACCCTAACCAAAACAGCACAGAATTACCAAAGAGATCTCAGAAATAGAACACACTGAAAAACTGACACAAGGCAGAACTAAAGCAACTATAAAACTATGGACAAACAGTACTCTAACTAACTTGGCACATAAAACTAAACCAAAACAGGAGACAAAAGGACTAAATATATAAGATACTAGAAAAAGAAGGCAATCAGATCACAAGACTCAACCTCTTAGCTTAACAGTATACTCTGCACCAGCCACCAACTGAAACTCAGCTTTATAGAGGTTAGCAGTCAACCAGTCTCACCAATCGAGCTCACTTGTGCCGCATGGTCAGCTGATCAGTCCTGAGAGTTGTATTAAGCAGTTGCATAGCAGCTGCCTCATCTGATCTAGTAAGCAGAAGGAGGAGGATCCCTGCAATTCTTAACAAAATGCATAGTGGTGATGTTGCATATATAGGATAACTCAAGTGATCCAGGTGCCTCTGGTACTGATATTCTGTTATACCTATTGTGGGGCATGAATGGATGCAGTATGACACATTGATTTAAGTTTTCACAATTTTTGCACTCTTACATAGTTACATAGTGAGTACGGTTGAAAAAAGACAAGTGTCCATCAAGTTCAACCAAGGGTGGGGAAAATGTGGGTGAGGGAAGGGAGACAAGGACATTAAGCCCAGCCTCACCACTGGTGAATGCCCTGAAACCCACAAGGCAAGAACCAATCTGCTCCAGTAGAGACCATATCTCTGAGTCCAGAGCCGCCACCAGACAGGATCCAGAATTTTACATGGCTACATACGCATTAATATTCTTTAGGTCCAGGTAGGTATCTAAGCCTTTCTTGAAACCCTCACCTGTTCCTGCTGTGACCGGCTCCTCAGGTGGCTATTCCACAGATTCACAGTTCTTACAGTGAAGAACAGTCTTCTCCTCTGGAGATTGAATCCTTTTTTCTCCAGCCGAAGGGAATGTCCCCTTGTATTTTGAGGGGGCTTTACATGAAATAATGTTTCCCCATACTTTTTGTAGGGACCATTTATATGAATTAATCATCTCCCCCCGAAGCCGTCTTTTCTCAAGACTAAATAAGTTCAATTCTACTAACCTCTCCTCATAACTAAGATGCTCCATTCCCCTTATAAGTTTGGTTGCTCGTCTTTGCACTAAGATGCTCCATTCCCCTTATAAGTTTGGTTGCTCGTCTTTGCACTCTCTCTAGCTCCATTACATCTCTTCTATAAACTGGGGCCCAGAACTGAACAGCATATTCTAAGTGAGGATGCACCAATGCTTTGTAGAGCAGTAGAATTACATCCTTGTTCCGCGAGTCCATGCCTCTTTTAATACAATATCTTACTTGCCCTAGAGGCAGCTGATTGACATTATGCTGTTCTGTAGTCTATGATCTACAAGAACGCCCAGATCTTTCTCAACAAGCGATTCTCCAAGTTTTTCTCCCCTTAGGACATATGATCTTCTTTAAAGCATTGGCTGTACACTTATAACCTTTCATGAAAGGTTAGGGTCCTCTATCATCGAGTATATGCAAAGAAGACACAAATAAGAAGTTGCCATCCTTGTGTAATATTACCCAGTCAAATAGCATGGTAGTAGCTTATAAAATGTACTAAACTGAAATGTTTAAGCAATGAAGGCACAACGTTCACCCCATCCATATAAAATGTGCATGGAGTCCTCTGCCACTCACATTGGTCATTCTTGCTGCATTCAAAGAGTACAAATAACCACCAATATTCTGGAGCTAATAAAAAGTTCGATAGAAGAGCTGAAGATGACGCTGATTCCCTAACAACACTGTAAAACTAATTGTGTAATAAAGATTTAAAAAAAACCTCCAATATATAAAAATACACCAAACACTTTTATTTACCACACAAAAAAGGAACCACGCATTTCACGTCTCATCAGGACCATCTTATCAAGCTTAGAGAGCAGCTACCAAGAGCAGCTACCAATACAGCAATAAAAATTTGAGCTCATGACTAAGAGTCCTTTATTGGTTTAGGCTCGAAACGCGTAGAGGTGTAAGAGTCCTGCTTTGTTTCAAACAGGGTAGCTTGATTTTAAACATTTGCTATTTTTCGACATCTCTGTTTTAATGGGATTAGGAAATTAATTTTTGCTCATTTTTATTGATGAGTGCTGGATTTACAGTACATGGAGGACAATATACCTCTGTGCATTTCGATCAATTGATTTTAAAGTCCAGCATTTCTTGCTTGATCTTTCTTGTGGTGGCGCCGCAGGGAAAATGAACTCTTCTGATGAGTTTTTCTATTACTGGTGGTAACAACACAAGGAAACCCAATTTTAATTGGGCAGCCCCTTTAAGATACAACAGTATGCCACTATTCATGCAAACCAATTATGTACCTGCCTGCATTCCCTCTTCTGGAGAGACAGTCCCTACTTTTAACGCAAGTTCTTCTGGCCATTCTTTACTTCTTAAAAGGGCTGTCTCACTACAAGGATTGCTGCTTTTTATGTTAAAGATCTTGCAAAAACAAGTCACTTTGTAATATGTGTCCATTACCAGTGTCCTACCTATTCCTAGATATCCCCTCTTGTATGGGCTGCATCAGCTCCTCAGGTCGCTATAGCTACAGACCTGTTTGATCTCTCCTGATAGGCTGCCAGCACTGGTCGCTATAGCTACAGACCTGTCTGATCTCTCCTGATAGGCTGCCAGCGCTGGTTGCTATAGCTACAGACCTGGCTTTTACTGCAGTCTAGTGGAAGCCAGCAAACACGCCCCTGAATTCAAAGTGAAACCAAGAAAACAGGACTGAGGTAAGAGGAATCAATGTAGTGAGACAACCCCCTTAAATGCACCTCTTTTTGGTCTGAGAAATACTTTAGAGGTGCATTAACTGAAACTTGCAATATTATTGCAGACAAAACAATCGACTCAGGTTACAATATTTTCATCATACAATGGACTTTCCTGGATCGTGAAACCTGAAACTATGTTCAGCTTACAGTCCAGGTCTGTAACAAATGCAGTTGGCTGGAATATTTCATTAAACTCAAACTATATTACTGAGGTACATTGATTCGTGGTCTATAGCGCCTCTCTACAGTACAGTGCAGTACTGCATATCCTGTACTGCTCTTACATGTATTAGTGAGGTGCAGGCAGTGATTGGCGGTCTATAGCGCCTCTCTACAGTACAGTGCGGTACTACATGTCCTGTACTGCTCTTACATGTATTAGTGAGGTGCATGCAGTGATTGGCGGTCTATAGCGCCTCTCTACAGTACAGTGCGGTACTACATGTCCTGTACTGCTCTTACATGTATTGTGAGGTGCATGCAGTGATTGGCGGTCTATAGCCCTCTCTACAGTACAGTGCGGTACTACATGTTCTGAACTGCTCTTACATGTATTAGTGAGGTACATGCAGTGATTGGTGGTCTATAGCACCTCTCTACAGTACAGTGTGGTACTTTTCTCCTGTACTGCTCTTACATGCATTAGTGAGGTTCATGCACTGATTGGTGGTCTATAGCTCCTCTCTACAGTACTGTGCGGTACTACATGTCCTGTACTGCTCTTACATATATTAGTGAGGTGCATGCAGTGATTGGTGGTCTATAGCGTCTCTCTACAGTACAATATGGTACTACATGTCCTGTACTGCTCTTACATGTATAAGTGAGGTGCATGCATTGATTGGTAGTCTATAGCACCTCTCTACAGTACAGTGCAGTACTACATGTCCTGTACTGCTCTTACATGTATTAGTGAGGTGCATGTAGTGATTGGTTGTCTAGTAGTGCCTCTCTACAGTACAGTGCAGTACTATATGTCCTGTACTGCTCTTACATGTATTAGTGAGGTGCATGTAGTGATTGGTTGTCTAGTAGTGCCTCTCTACAATACAGTGCGGTACTACATGTCCTGTACTGCTCTTACATGTATTAGTGAGGTGCATGCAGTGATTGGTGGTCTATAGCTCCTCTCTACAATACAGTGCGGTATTACATGTCCTGTACTGCTCTTACATGTATTAGTGAGGTGCATGTAGTGACTGGTTGTCTAGTAGTGCCTCTCTACAGTACAGTGCAGTACTATATGTCCTGTACTGCTCTTACATGTATTAGTGAGGTGCATGCAGTGATAGGCGGTCTATAGCCTCTCTACAATACAGTGCGGTACTACATGTCCTGTACTGCTCTTACATGTATTAGTGAGGTGCATGCAGTGATTGGTGGTCTATAGCACCTCTCTACAGTACAGTGCGGTACTACATGTCCTGTACTGCTCTTACATGTATTAGTGAGGTGCATGCAGTGATTGGTGGTCTATAGCGCCTCTCTACAGTACAGTGCAGTACTATATGTCCTGTACTGCTCTTACATGTATTAGTGAGGTGCATGCAGTGATAGGCGGTCTATAGCCTCTCTACAATACAGTGCGGTACTACATGTCCTGTACTGCTCTTACATGTATTAGTGAGGTGCATGCAGTGATTGGTGGTCTATAGCACCTCTCTACAGTACAGTGCGGTACTACATGTCCTGTACTGCTCTTACATGTATTGGTGAGGTGCATGCAGTGATTGGAGGTCTATAGCACCTCTCTACAGTACAGTGCGGTACTACATGTCCTGTACTGCTCTTACATGTATTATTGAGGTGCATGCAGTGATTGGCGGTCTATAGCGCCTCTCTACAGTGCAGTGTGGTACTACATGTCCTGTACTGCTCTTACATGTATTAGTGAGGTGCATGCAGTGATTGGTGGTCTAGTAGCCTCTATACAGCACATTGCAGTACTACATGTCATGTACTGCTCTTACATATATTAGTGAGGTGCATGCAGTGATTGGTGGTCTATAGCACCTCTCTACAGTTCAGTGCAGGACTAACATGTATTCGTGAGGTGCATGCAGTGATTGGCGGTCTATAGCACCTCTCTACAGTACAGTGCGGTACTACATGTCCTGTACTGCTCTTACATGTATTAGTGAGGTGCATGCAGTGATTGGTGATCTATAGCGCCTCTCTACAGTACAGTGCGGTACTACATGTCCTGTACTGCTCTTACATGTATTAGTGAGGTGCATGCAGTGATTGGTGGTCTATACCACCTCTCTACAGTACAGTGTGGTACTACATGTCCTGTACTGCTCTTACATGTATTAGTGAGGTGCATGCAGTGATTAGTGGTCTATAGCACCTCTCTACAGTACAGTGCGGTACTAGATCCCCTGTACTGCTCTTACATGTATTATTAAGGTGATTGGCTGTCTATAGCGCCTCTCACCAACACACTGTGGTACTACATGAACTGCAGTGCTCCCTTCCTGTACCAGTATGAGCTGCCCCATTGAACTCCAGTTATGGGAGGTTCCATGTTTTTCTGAACATGATCCCAAAGAAGCTCTTGTCCAACACAGAATGTAATTTCTACCTATTTTCTAGCTAATATATGTTATACCCGCAGTCTATATATTATTTTATCTTTTCATGCTATTCGGAGTTTAAAATGTCTATGTGCAAAGATAAATGTATCCTAGCTTATAGACATGCATACAAAAATGGAACAGTGAACCATAGAGTGTCCCTCTGAGCATCCAAAAAGTTTAGAGCTCCACAATGCAGTGAGCTTAGTCCAGTTATTTGGTGCCCGCATTCTCTTCCATTTTATTTCCAGATTACATTTTAGGTTCTCACCTGTTATCTCTATCACACTTTCTAATTTCCACAGTGGAAAGTCACTCAGAGTTCACCCACACAGCCAAGGCCAAGGTATTTCATTTGTCAGTAACTCAAGACAGCGAGCGCTATTAACACGGCCCTATATCTGCAAATAGACCTGGTCATTTCTATCATTTGCATCTCATCTACAGTATTCTTCCCAAGGGGCTCAAACTGAAATTTGAAGACTCCTTTGGGAACAGAGGCTTCTGTCTGACACAAACAGCAGGGCAACTGCAGGCAATTTACAGAATAATCAATTAATTGTTTGCAAGCTAAACTGTGCACTAATACAGTGCTTGCAAGACAAGGACTTGAGCGTTTCATAGTTTACTTTAATCTAAGTGAAATGTTTATTATATTATTATACTAATTATATTATTTTATACTGGATTTGTTTTTCCCCAAAAAATAAACAAATAGGAAAACAATGTAAAAAAACAAACAAGAAAAATAACATGTGCAGTTAAATGTAACAAACATAACCCATTGATAGTTATATAAATATTGATAGATAGATAGATAGATGAAATTTTAAAAGATTTGAATAGTAATATAATAGTCATGAGATAGAAGATAGATAGATAGATAGATAGTAGATAGATAAATAGAAGATAGATAGATAGAAAGATAGATATATAATGATAGATAAGAAAGATAGATATGAATAGATAGATAGATAATAGTAGATGAAATAGATATGAGATAAAAAGATATTTAATAGATAGATAGATAGTAGATGATATGAGAGAGAAAAATAATATGAATATTAGATAAAAAATAGATAGATAATAATGTTGTTTGTTTTTTTTATAGTTTGTTTTGTGAAATGATAGATGGCCGGGGCCCATAGATTGTTAATAATAGTATTTGATTTTTAGAAATAATTAATAGAATATTATAGAAAGAAGATAGATTGGATAGTTAGATTATAATAATAAATGATAGATATATAATAGATAGATATAGATAGATAGATAGATGATAGATATGAGATAGATAGATAGAAAGATAGATATAAGAGAGATAGTTAGATAGATATGAGATAGATATGAGATAGATAGAAAAGATAGATTAGATAGATAGATAGTTAATTGGCGGGTTTCCCCTTGATAGATAGATAGAAGATAGATAAAATAGATAATGATAATTGATAGATAGATAGATAGATAGATAGATAATTTAATAGATAATGTTTTTTAGATGATAATTATTGAGATAGATAGATTGGTTGGGGGGATAGTTTAGATTAATAGATAGATTGAATAGTAGATAGTTAGATAGAAGAATAGATTGAAGATTTGAGATAGATAGATATGAGTAGAATAGATAGATATGATGATGATAGATATGAGATAGATAGATTAGAATGTGATATAGATAGATAGATAAGGGTTTGATAGATTATGGGTAGATTGATATTTGTATTGAGATAGTAGATTAGGTAATAATATAGATAGATAGATATGGGTAGATTGATAGATTTGAGTAGATAGATATGAGGTAGATAGATAGATATGAGGTAGATAGATATGAGAAAGATAGATATGAGGTAGATAGATAGATATGAGATAGATAGATAGATATGAGATAGATATGAGGTGTATAGAGGTTAGATAGATATGAGTCGTGAAATAGATAGGTAGGTGAAAATAAAGACTGTGCAGGGAAGCTGCCTTTTATTATTAATATTAGGTTTCTTTTTATTATTCATTTTGGAATATATGTTTTCAATTACATTCTCACTTTATTGAGCATTAGTAGCGTCAAGTATTTTATATAAACTTCAATTGTAAAACTATCAGTTTCTTTTTGTGATCTTATATGCACCTGACCAGGGACTGAAGCTGTCTCTTTCCTAAATCACATGCTGCTGTCAAAACAAACAAAAAACTCACTTTTACTTAATTTTAAAAATGTAAAAAATTAAAATAAAAAAGCTGCAGAAAATGTACTGTCAATGTACTGATTCTAAAGAAAAATAGATGTAAGATAACGTACAACAGCTCGCATGATTAGGTTAATATTTGGTTACAAATACAATTTTGAAATGAAGTGCAAATCATCCCCTATATTAAATTATTTTTACATCACGCAACCTACTTATCGCTGCTATTTCTACAGTGGGACAATAAATGATTTCCTTATTTCTAGAGCCATATTTCTAACTCCATTAAATACAAATAAATATTTTGTAGTCTTGTAAAAGTGCTGTGAACCTTGGGCTGGATTCCTTCATGCAATTTGTGGTGCGATTTTTTTTTTACCAAACAAAGTAGTGGTTACAAAATAGAGGAGATGTCTTTGTCCTTCCTGTGAATGTTCTTTAATTTTGAATTCACTTTATGGCAAAAAAAGAATATCTGTCCCAAAAAGTACAAATGTAAAGGTGGCAATACATTTTTTTTTCCTACTTCTAGTTTTCTAATATTGTAATCAAATATGGGACAGATAGATAGATAGATAGATAGATAGATAGATAGATAGATATAGATAGATAGATAGATAGATAGATAGATAGATATGAGATAGATAGATAGATAGATAGAGATAGATAGATAGATAAAATGAATAGATAGATAGATAGATAATAGATAGATATGAGATAGATAGATAGATAATAGATAGTAGATAGATAGGTGATAGATATAGATACATAGATAGTAGCATTGATTATAGATAGATTGATAGATAGATAAGAGATAGATAGATGAAGATAGATATGAGATAGATAGATATGAGATAGATAGATAGATATGAGATAGACTAGATATGAGATAGACAGATAGATATGAGATAGATAGATAGATAGATAGATAGATAGATAGATGAAAATAGAAAAACACACAAAGGGGGCGCACAATAGTGAAATATGTTAAAAAAAGAGTGGTAAATGGATGCAGGCATGCTCACCTCTTGAGGTCGCGCTCCTAGTATAGAGGCACAACTCTCATATGTGTTTGCGGGGCTTTTTGGTACCGTAGCCCTTGTCACGGCAGCCGCTGGTCTGGGTATGCCCTCGCACCATTAAAAACACAGACTAAAATAATCCGACGCGTTTCTCGCTGTACACCAGCACTTTTTCAAGGGTAATACATAGGTATCAAAGTACAAAGGTATTTAAATAAACTGTTATCTCTACCTTTGTATTTAAATAGAGATAACAGTTTATTTAAATACCTTTGTACTTTGATACTTTGTATTACCCTTGAAAAAGCGCTGGTGTACAGCGAGAAACGCGTCGGGTTATTTTAGTCTGTGTTTTTAATGGTGCGAGGGCATACCACCCTTGCAGTTTTTAGAAATAAAAGACATTTTTAAAATTTAGCCAGCATCCTTGGCTTTTATAGGGATCTCACGTGCGCCGGGTCCGCCATAGATAGATAGATATGAGATAGATAGATAGATAGATAGATATGAGTTAGTTAGATAGATAGATAGATTGATATTATTTTGATATGAGATGGATAGATAGATGTGATATAGATACATAGATAGATAAATAGTAGATAGATAGATAGAATGATAGATAGATAGATAGATAGATAGATATGAATAGATAGATAGAAGATAGATAGATATGAGATAGATATGAGATAGATAGATAGATAGATAGATAGATATGAGATAGATAGATAGATAGATAGATAGATATGAGATAGATAGATAGATAGATAGATAGATATGAGATACATAGATACATAGATAGGTAGATAAATGATATATATGAGATAGAGAGATAGATAGATACAAGATAGATGAATAGACAGACAGATAGATAGATAGATATGAGATAGATAGACAGATAGATAACGAAGAAAAAGAGAAGAGACAGAAAGAGCGCACAATAGTGAAGTAAATGATATTAAGTTATATGAGAGATAGAAAAGCTTCTAACCTGGCTGATTTTTATGCAGCGGGTGGATGAAAATTTCCTCGCTTATTTTAATAAAGCAGAACACTTCGTATAATATATTTCGAAGTGCTTTTTTAACCACTGGTTATGTGCGCCGCAAACCCCTGAATTTTATTTTAATATTTTTTTAGACAGCTAGATAGACAGACAGACAGAGAGAGAGGTAGAGAGATAGATAGATAGATAGAAAAATATGTATGAGATAGATAGATACATTAGATAGATAGAGAGATAGATAGATATGAGATAGATAGATATATTAGATAGATAGATATATTAGAGAGATAGATTAGATAGATAGATAGATAGATAGATAGATAGATAGATAGATAGATAGATAGATAGATAGATAGATAGATACGAGATAGATAGATAGATACGAGAAAGATAGATAGATATGAGATAGGAGATAGATAGGAGATAGATTAGATAGATAGATAGATAGAATAGTAGATAGATAGATTATAGAAGATAGATTTAGATAGATAGATATGAGATAGATAGATAGCTATGAGATAGATAGATATATAGATAGATAGATAGATAGATATGAGATATATAGATAGATAGATATGAGATAGTTAGATAGATAGATAGATAGATAGATAGATAGATAGATAGATAGAGAGATAGATAGATAGAGAGATAGATAGATGTGAGATAGATTACATAGATAGATATTAGATAGATTAGATAGATAGATATGAGATAGATAGATATGAGATAGATAGATAGATATGAGATAGATATGAGATAGATAGATATGAGATAGATAGATAGATATGAGATTAATAAATCCTACAATTTATTACATTATCTGTTGCGAATCCAAGGCAAACAGAGAATGTCAACATGAATGTATTAAAAATCGTGCATCTATATTAGTGCATGATTTGAAACTGCTAGATTTGAAAGTGATAGATTGTAAGTGATTTTAAGAAATAGGGCAGAGGAATCCAGCTATAAATCGATCATATTTTTCTTCCCCTCTTAAACAGGTACTTGTGTAAAACTACATCCCTCAGCAACCCACTGCAATTTCTTTTGATTATATTGTATATTTGAATGGTACGTTGTGTAAAACTACATCCTCAGCAACCCCACTGCATTTCTGTTTGATTATATTGTATATTTTGAATAGAAAGTTGTGTATAGGATAGCATCCCAGCCTGTATTCCTTAATTTTACCTTGTTTTATTTGTCCAGCCATTTGATCCCAAACCTTACATTGAAGTCGTTTTCTGTGAAGGGCCATTTTTAATTCCAACCATTTACGACACCTGAGTTCCCAGATTATACTAATTGAGCTGCAGAAAGCACCCTATAACTTTGAGAGCTGAGGTCAATCTGACCGTCGTCGGTCAATCGTGCATCTACATTAGTGCATGATTTTAAACTGCTAGATTTGAAAGTGATAGACTGTAAGTGATTTTAAGAAATAGGGCCAAAATGGGACAGAAGTGGGCTTAAGGGGGCCAGGAGGATAATTTTTTTGTGAGTACCTGATCTATACACCCCACACCTCATTCACCATGCTCATATGCTGTCTACCTTGTAGCCATCTCCCTCCTACTATACCATCCAGTCTCACCCCCTGACAATTCTATTATATCAGCACCTCTCTCTTCCCCTCACCATGTATACATCCCACACACTGTTCTCCCTTTTCAACTACCACAAATCACCTGCTCACATAGTGCCACACAAGCGCCGCTCATACACATCACTTAACCATCTGCTGTCGCTTTTCATGTCTCCTGCTTCTTCTGCAGGAGAATCTCCTAACCCCGGCCCTCCTTCCTTTACTGCCATCCACCTCCTCCTCTCCCTCCCATAGAAACCCTGCAAACCCTTTCTTGCTTTTCCCATGTACTTCTTTTTCTGCCCCTTTTAAATTTGCTCTGGGGAATCCCCGATTGTTGGCAAAAAACCACTGCTTTTCCCATGACTTGTTTCTTTCACTCCCTCAACCTCCTAGTTCTCCCAGAAACATGGCTCCCGCCTCTGACAACGCTTCCTTGCTGCCCTCACCTATGCGGCCACACTTCCCCCACACCCCCAGACCTGAAACAGGCCGGGTGGTGGAGTTGGAAAAACTTCTTCTCCACACTGCACTTACCAGGTCTTTCCCTGTACCCTCCCTTACTTTCCCTTCCTTTGGGGGTCCACACCCTCAGACTCTTCCCCCCGTTTTCCTCAGAGTCGCAGTTGTGTAACAGACCCCCCGCTCCCCCTTGCCATTTCTTGATCATTTTGCCCTGGCTCCCTTATTTCCTCTCTACTGAAATACCCACTCTCATCATGAGTGATTTCAACATCCCCATTGATGACCCCATGTCTCCTTCGGCCTCTCAGTTCCTTTCACTGACCTCTTCTCTTGGCCTCTCGCAGTTTAAACATTCTCCCACCAAAAGGGAAGGGGAACTCACTTGATCTGGTCTTCTGTCTCTCTCACCCAATTTCCAACCTCACTAATTTCCCTTATGCTCTCTCTGATCAAACCTCATCTTTTTTACTATCAATATTTCACAGCCCTCTCTGGACACACCTGCCTGTCATCCATTCAGAAACCTCCGCTCCATTAAACACCCAGGAATCACAGACACCTTTACAGTCCTCACAAACCCCCAATCTCCTCCCTCTTCTGCCCTGACCTGGCTGTTAAATGTTACAAAGAAACACTCTCATCCACCCTGGACATGTTGGCACCACTCAGACACCGCACCACCAGAGTCAGACGTCCGCAGCCTTGGCAAACGTCTCAGACTCGCCATCTGCAGCCATGTTCAGGTGCGGGAGCATCTGTGGGAAAGTCAAAGCTACCTGCAGATTTTCTCCACTATAAATTCATGCTCAGGACTTACCACACTGCCCTTCACTGCGCCAAACAAACATATTTCACCTCCCTCATCTCCACATTACACAAAAAACCCAAAAAACGCCTGTTTGACACCTTCCACTCCCTCCGGGGCCTAGAGCTCAGGCCCCGGTCACTACCTCTGCTAAAGACCTGGCCACTCACTTCAAAGACAAAATTGACAGTATCCGGCATAACATCTCATCTCAAAACCCCAAACGAACCCATCCTGTCCCTCCCGCACTCCTCTAGTCTGCTCTCAGCTCTTGACCCAACGACAGAAGAAGTGTCCAGGCTTTTCCGGTCTGATCGCCCCACCACCTGCTTTAGGGACCCCATTCCCTCCCATCTTGTCCAGTCTATTTCTCCAGCTATCCTCTCTCACCTTACTGCAATCTTCAACCTCTCTCTTTCCCCCTGGGAAACTTCCCATCCTTTTAAACAGGCTACTATCACCCCTTTACTAAAAAAGCCCACTCTTGACCCGTCCTGTGTTGCCAACTACCGACCAGTCTCTAACCTGCCCTTCATCTCTAAACTCCTGGAATGCTTGGTCTACTCCCGCTTAATCCGCTATCTCTCTGCTAACTCTCTTCTGGATCCTCTACAATCAGGTTTCCGCACCCTACACTCCACAGAAACTGCTTTAATTAAAGTCTCTAACGATCTCCACAATGCTAAATCTCAGGGTAAATACTCTTGTTTTGGGTTTTTCTGGATCTCTCTGCAGCATTTGACACGTTGATCACCAAACTTCTCCTCAGCTGCTCCGTGCAAATTTGGGTCCAGGACACCGCTTCTCTCTTGGTTCTCTTCCTACCTCTCTGACCACTTCTCCAGTGTCCATTTGCAGTTCTACTTCTTCTCCTCTCCCCCCTTGCTGTTGGGGTCCCTCAGGGGTCAGTTCTTGGTCCACTCCTCTTCTCAATCTATACAGCCCCCATTTGGGCCAAAACCCTCAGTAGATTTGGGTTCCATACCATCTCTTTCTGATGACCAAACCCAATTTTTACACCTCCTTCCCGAGACCTCACTCGCCCTGCTACAGAAACACCACTGACTCTGTCTGCTGTCTTTGACATCATGTCCTCTCTCCCTATCTCCAACTAAACCTCACTAAAACTGAACTTCTTGTTTTTCTTCCATCTACTAAAACCAAACCCCCATCTGCTTTTTCTCTCTCAGTGTGTGGAACCACCATAACCCTAAACAAAGGCCCGTGTTGGGGTTATTCTAGACTCCAAACTGACCTTCACCCCATATACCAATCCCTTGCCCCTCCTGTCACCTGCACCTCAAGAACATCTCCAGAATCCGTCCTTTTCTCACTATCGAAACAACTCAACCCTCATTGTCGCTCTTATTTTTTCTGTCTTGATTTTCTGCAACTCCCTGCTTATCGGTCTCCCCTCTGCAAACTCTCCCCTCTTAATCTGTCCCGATGCAACAGCCAGGCTTGTCTTTCTCTCCCACGCATTTCTGGGTGCCTCTACCCTGTGTCAGTCACTGCACTGGTTGCCCCCTCCAGTACAAATACAGCATAAACTCATCACTTTACCCATAAAGCTCTCACAAACGCTGCACCTCCGTACATCTCCATCCTCATCTCTGTCTACCACCCTGCCCGCTCTCTCCGCTCAGCTGATGATATCAAATTACATTCCTCAATCATCCGAACCTCCCATGCCCGCATTCAAGATTTTGCACGGGCTGCACCCGTTCTCTGGAACATCCTACCACGTACCATCAGGCACAACCCCAGCCTTCATGGTTTTAAGAGTGTCCTGAAAACACATCTTCTCAGGCAGGCCCACCAAAACCTAATTGCTAACCCCACCTTCTATCACACACACTTCTATCACTCCCTACACTAGGGCACTCACAGGCACTTATCTGTATATAGATGTACTGTCATGGTGGCAAGGTTACCCAATTTTTTTTTTTTTTTTTATGGATTTCCCCCTTCATATTTATGAAACAAGGCTACCATTGTAAACTTAGCACTTCTCCCCCCTTTGTTTCCCCCAGGAAACCCCCATAGATTGTAACTCTTGCGAGCAGGGGCCCTCACACCTTGTGTTTCATCTGTAAGGGAGCTCTCACTGTGTAATATCTGTCCTTTGTCTGTAATTATTCCCTCTACATTGTAAAGTGCTGCGGAATATGTTGGCGCTATATAAATAAAGATTATTATTATTATCATCATTTTGTTCAGTAATTGTTCTTTACATTTAATGTTAAATTTTAAAAAAATTAGAAGATCCGTGCACCTTCTAGGAAACACTATTGGGTAAATTCTTGGTTTCTAGGTGTCTCCGTGCACATGCTAACGTGGATGATACAAGCCAGGCCTTGATTTGCCCTCACAATTAGACATCTTAACACTTTCCAAGTGAGATTTATAAACTGTGTAAAGTGCATTTTAAGCAGATTATACAAATATAAATAACACATTAAAATGAAGAACAGTGATAGATGCAATAAAGACGCTGCTTGTGATTTAAGACGTATTGAAAACTAAGCTGATCGTGCACATTTTCAGCCAGACTCATAAACCTGGAATGTGGCTGTAATCTGTGATGAACAGGTCCCAATGACACCTTCATTTGTTTATTTTGTATTTAAGGGTATGTTCACACAGTATAACTACAGGCCGTACTCTGGGGCGTAATTGTGCTGCAATACACCCGAAGTACGGCCTGCAATTACGGTAGAATCATAACACTCACTGAGCGCTATGATAAGCAGATGCTAACGTACCGGGGAAAACTAAAGGGACTGGGTCCCGGGCCAGAGCGCTGGTCAGCGTTTTCTTCTAAAGTGCGGCCCTCCAGCTGTTGGGAAACTACAACTCCCATCATGCCCACTGAAAATCATACAACATGAGGGGGGAAATTTGTTTTTTCCGCAGCTGGGTGGCCGCACTTTTCAACCATTTTTCTAACAAGGGGTCAAATGGCGGCCCTCCACTGTTGAAACTCAACTCCCATATGATTGTATAACTATAATGGGGATGATGGGAGATGTAGTTTTCCAGCAGCTGGAGGGCCGCACTTTGCAGACCATTGTTCTAAAGCATCAGGAGTATAGTTTTGATCACAGTACGCACCGCTATATGCCTGCAAGAAGCTGCGTGAAATCACCCTTATTATTTTTATACTTTGTTTTCCATGTCTGTGACAGAGTTGGAATTTTTGTAGCTATTTTTTATATTTTAACTATTTTATATGAATATTACATTTTAAATGTACACAAAACATGATGGGAACCACGAACAAAATAAAAAAATGCAGAAACACAAGCAAGTAATGCTCCCCTCCCTAGACTTAGGGCCTCATGTATGAAAACTGTCGAGGTCTAAGACTTTCTTTGTTGCCCATAGCACCCGGTCAGAGCTCATAGTAATCAGTCAGAGCACATAGCAACCAATTAGAGCCCATAGCAACCAATCAGAGCACATAGCAATGATTTAGAGCTCATAGCAACCAATCAGAGCACATAGCAACCAATTAGAGAACATAGCAACCAATTAGAGCTCATAGCAACCAATTAGAGATCATAGCAACCGATCAGAGCTCATAGCAACCAATCAGGATAGCAACCAGTCAGAGCTCATAGTAACCAGTCAGAGCACATAGCAACCAATTAGAGCTCATAGCAACCAGTCAGAGCTCATAGTAACCAGTCAGAGCACATAGCAACCGGTCAGAGCTCATAGTAACCAGTCAGAGCACATAGCAACCAATTAGAGCTCATACTAACCAATCAGAGCACATAACAACCAATCAGAGCCCATAGCAACCAATCAGAGCACATAGCAACCATTTAGAGATCATAGCAACCAATCAGAGCTCATAGCAACCAATCAGAGCACATAGCAACTGGTCAGAGCCCATAGCAACCAATCAGAGGTCATAGCAACCAATCAGAGCTCATAGCAATCAATCAGAGCTCATACTAACCAATCAGAGCACATAGCAACCAATCAGAGCTCCTTTTTCATTTTGTATAGTGCTCTGAAAAAATGAAAGCAAAGCTCTGATTGGTTGCTATGGACAACAAACAAAGTCTTAGACCTGAACAGTTTTCATACATGACCCCCTATGTTGATTATGCATCTACATTGAATATTATTTTACCTGGCAGGTATTTGTGATTTTGCAACCTAACCGTAATGCATACTAAAATCTATCTGTATCAGTTTTATGCCTGGTAGACTGGGGCATTTCCATGTCTGATTTGGCTTATTCAAAGATTTGTATTTCAATCTACCGGGGTTTTCCCCCAAGTAAAGACACCCCGATAGTAAAAACGTAAACGGTGTCTTGGGAGGTCGCCTAATGTAAGACGTACCCCGAAAGTAAGACGTAGCGCGGCCTGATGACGTCACTGCCTGTGCCGGGATGAGCGCACGGGAGGCCGGAGCAGCGAGGAGGCGGCGCGGCGCGGGAGACGGAGTAGCGAGGAGGCGGCGCGGGAGACGGAGCAGCGAGGAGGCGGCGCGGGAGATGGAGCAGCGGGGAGCCAGGTAAGTGTTTTTCTGCCTACAGCTGGCCCTATACCTGCCTACAGCTGGCCCTATACCTGCCTACAGCCGGCCCTATACCTGCCTACAGCCGACCCTATACCTGCCTACAGCTGGTCCTATACCTGCCTACAGCTGGCCCTATACCTGCCCTAAATAAGACATACCCCGAAAGTAAGACATACTGAGACTTTTGGGGGTAAAAAGAATGTAAGACGCTGTCTTACTATCGGGGAAACACGGTATATAACTCTAGAAAGAATCATCCTAAAATGTAGAACACTGTAATTGTACCCTGGATATGGGTCGCTGTGTCTACTGGAAAAAAGTGTATGTGTGTATATATGTGTATGTATGTGTATATATATATATTATATATATATATATATATAATATATATATATGTGTGTGTATATACACACACATATATTTAAATGTATATATATATATATATACACATTTACATATATATACATATATATAAATAGACACATATATGCATATATACACATATACATATATACACATATACTCATATACATATGTACACATATACATATATACTCATGTACATATATAAACATATATACCTATGTACATATATACACATATAGGAAGAAATGAAAAAAAGCAAGGGGGAGCACAAAAGTGTAGCAAGTTAAGAATATAAAAAATTAGATAAGTAACGGTTTCTGCTCACTTTGTGGTGTTGTGCAACTACTTTAGAGGCACAACACTCATAAGCGCATACAGGGCTATTTGGTCCATGGCCCTTAACACGGCAGCCTTGGGTCCTGGTTCCTTCAGCAGTTAGATCTCTCACTGAGCTCGGTATAGAGTTTGTAGAGAAAAAAATGGCAGACCCACGGTCGGGTCCGCCATTTTTTCTCTACAAACTCTACATACACCCACATATATATATATATATATATATTATATATATATATATATATATATATATATATATATATATATATATATATATACATATATATATATATTATATATACATATACATGTATACATGTAAACATATATACATATATATAAAACAGAAAAAAAACATTTCTTAATCTTCTTCTTTTGCCAAGCACACCCCATACTTCCTGACATCACAGCTCAGCTTTTCCGGGTGCTGATACCAGTTGTTTGTCACATCAACACAGAGGCCACTGTCATCACTGCAGATTTTACAGAAAGACTGGTGAGGGACTGTCTAAACATCTGCGCTGAAACGGTGGCAAATTGAAAAGTTTACTCTTTTTCAAAGGCGGAAAAATCCTGCTAAGGAAATTAGTAAGTGTGACACTTATTTTAGATGAAAGGGTGGAAAGTCAAAACGGACTATGAATCATTTCGAAATATTTTGGACTGATCCAATCATAAAAATTTCAAGGCAAATATAAATTTAAATGGAATAAAGGAAGCCATTGAAATAAATATTAGATCAAGCATAATCACATCTAACACAAAGTGAACACCCAGAATCATGTAGGATCTATGGCCCCCAGTTGTTAACTACCAGGAATACCATGTATTGAGTTTGGTCCAAGCGGCTCTCCATCCTTGTTCTATATTTCATGTTGACTTATGGAATATTCCAGTTTAAATGGTCATAAAGCAGAACGTGAGAGAAGTGACGACTAAAAGGACTGGGCATAAACCCATTTTTGTCCAGCTTACAAAAGTGTTCATTTATTTGTCCATACAGATATAGTTGGATATCACTGCTTCTGCTTTCTACTCTCAGCATATAACATTCTGGATTTTGGAAATTTATAGGGACACGTCCATTAGAAATGAGTATTTTTGTAAAAACAATAATAGTGAAAAACTATTTTTTTGCAGAATTTTTGGCAGTCCTGTCTGTGGAAATATATCTTGTCTTTTTCTAGCTTCGATTAGTAAAGAGATAAAAATCCCGAATGGCAGGGAAGGCTAATCTCTACTGTTGGTGCTGCTTATCTCTATGTAGTCTCATTACAAATAGTAGGTAATGACAGTATGATCGCTATACTGTTCTCTGGACCATGATCGATAAGATTAGATTGAGTAGACCAACAGGGCAATGACAAGAGCAATACATGAAAGGATAATGGGTTAATCTTTCTCTGTATTTGGTCCAGGCAGGAAGTAATGTACAGAGGGGAACGTTAAAAAATTATTTAAAAAAAAAACACCTAGTATAAAATTGCTTGACAAATGTAAAAAAAATAATTTGATGGTCGCGTCCCTTTAAAGGAGATTTGCCACAAATTGAGTTCCTTACCTCTTATCTGCTCAGGGGAGAATATAAACAAAGCGTGCTGAGTCATGAAAGGCTGCAGGGGTGGGAGGGAGGGGGGCGAGCAGAGACCTAGGAAGCAGGGAGCGTCTCTAAAGTTTACTCAAATACTAACATTACAACTGGGGATTCGCTATACAGCAGACAGCCTCATCCACTGCACTTTCTCCCCAGCCCCTTGCAAGCTCCTTCATGTTCCCTGTCATCAGATAAGAAGTGCAAACAAGCAGGCGCAGCCACATCAGCTCCTGTCAGTGTCCTGGTCATGTCTAATGTAAACTTTCAGGAGACTAAGGGAGACTGAGCAATGCTGTAGCTCTCACAGGTGGCACTTTTTATAATCACATATATTTAGAAAAGTGATTAAATACCCCTTTTGGAGGATCCCACGTCAACATTACATCGTGGCAAAACCCCTTTAAGTCTGAGCCAAATCTGTCTTTTAACAACAATGGGAGTCCGTAAGCCTTACTGGGCGGAGGCGAGACAAGGTAGACGATAGGTTTATCAACCACATAGATGGCCATTAACTTAATAATATTTATTGCCACATTTGCTAGCTGTTAGGCTAGGGAAAAATTCTGTTTTTTTAATATTAGTTTATTTTTATGTAACATGTTTCTAGGTCTCTATTTATTCAGTAATTTATTCATTTTAATTGATATTTGTACTACAGTATACAGCAGGCATCCTCAACTGCGGCCCTCCAGCTGTTGGGAAACTACAACTCCCATCATGCCCACTGTTATAGACGATATAAATGCATGATGGGAGTCGTAGTTTCCTCACAGCTGGAGGGCCGCAGTTTGAGGATGCCTGGTGTACAGACATAAGCAATGTGTTGAATAAGCCATTTATTAAGTACATCTAATTGCTAGCGATAATATGTTAAAAAAAGACTCAACCACTGAGTATCCAGGACCTCTACCAATCCACTGATCACCAACTTCTTTCTAGATAAGATTTGTCTTTGTAACAGAGCTGTACATGATAGTTATGTATAACATATGGTCGAGATGCATATCGCCAGTGTGTGCTTCTTTATATTGAAAATTCTTTTGAATAAAAATACAGTTACAAAAAAAAAGATTTGTCTTTGTGAGACGCCAAAAACACCAATAAAGTATTTTCAAAAACAGTTACATTTATAGAACAAAAATTTTCATTTAAATTTCAAAAAAAAATTATTTTAAATCAGAAATGGATTTTAAGCTTTTTACAACAATAACAAAGCATGTCTTAAACACAACGTTCGCCCTGCCCGTCAGAAGGGTTAAGTCGAAGTGTTGAAATTTTTGTTGTTTTGCCATTTGTTGTCCTCTTCAGCTTCCATCC
>JAODAL010012427.1:0-95449 GCA_025379985.1 Phyllomedusa bahiana | reverse complement strand
AAAAAGTAAAAAAACAGATCAAAATTTTTTTTCGGATTTACAAGGTTTTTTTGGCACCTATCAACCTGTTGACTTGCTGGATTCTAATTTAAGTACAAGGTAGATAGATAAAACAAAGGTGGAATGGGCAAAATTGAAAATGAACACCTATCTGAAATGTATACTGATAATAAAAGTGGAGTTTTGCACCTAACAAAGAGACCTGCAGTTACTAGAAAAGATGTGTATCCTATAAGTTCAGGCTGCCCAATATCCAGGAAATATTTCAATAGAAAACTGTTAATAATAAAGCTATTGCAATGTCTACACTAAGTCTTGGTGAACTTTATCCAGTATTCTTTATAGAGCTTGTCTGTGTTTGCCCGCGGGGGCCCCCCCTCCGCTCCCCCCTGTGACTTTACAGCCTCCTTTAAAATTCTCTACCTAACTACATAAAATCTTCCAATCTCTAATCCAACTAAATTGTAAGGATCACAGCTAATAGTAGAGGTTTCTCTGTGAAGAAATATAATAATTTCGCTGAGCTGTTTGGACACAAGCAGAGCGCACGTCCTTCTGCTCTGAGACGCTGAGAGACACTGAGGCTGAACAGGAAACGCTGTTCTATGTAAAACTAGGTCATGGTGATTTTTCCAGCCAATCGCAACCATACACATCCCAGTCATGACGTCGCACACACATCTCACCCTGCTCTATTCTGTAATCTGATTTGCTGGCCGCCAAAATGACAGGAAGCGCCGAAAATGGCGCGATCTTAATAGATGATGCACAAATTTTAGCCTTAATTATCGCATGATATTAAAATTTCGATCACTATAAAAACCTTGCCGATTTCAACTTTGTCGATAATAATCGCTCAACACTATTCACAACCAATATAAGTATTGTACACAATGATAATGACCAATATAAGTGAAGTATCATTAAATATGACAATAAGAGTTGCATATTTCTTTATGTACATTGTATCCATCACATTAGCACACCACAATGTTGATCATTGTAGATTGTTTCACCTATGTTTACGATGACTTAATGCTAAATAATCATTCATTCATTTATGAAGAAAATTGTGCACTTATAATGTTTCTTAAAAATGGCATAAAGGTTGTTCTGCAAATGTTAAACTGACTAGAGGCTCTATAGAGATGACATGAGGTTGCCACAGTTTCATTTTCTTTCAAAGCTTTATGCTAGACTATAGGGCATGTGTAATTTTGACAATTGAATAAAATTTTTATTCTTGCTCCATTCAGCTATACTTATCATAAGAATAGATGATAGGGAATACTTTTCTGCATGCATTTAAAGCACAGGCTGCAAAAACATGCTGGGGTATTATATTATGTTATACATATGTTTACTGTATATGTTATTTCAGTCTATATAAATTTTATAGCGGTTTTATGTATCCGTATACCCATATTCTATAATTTCATCTTCTTGCAGTAGCTCATGTTTTAAATGATCCTCAATAACAGTTTTATGCACTACCTGTAAAAGTAGAATGTAATGTCAGCCCCTTTAATCAGATAATCAATTTAGTTGCATTAAGATCACACTAGCCTGATGATTAAAGCTAAATGTCCTTTTCTATTAGGTTAAATAACCATCCGCAAAGAAGTATCATTTCATTAGAATGTTTATCTTCTCCCCATAAAGAAGAAACACAAAATCCTAAGGAGGATAATGTACTTGGAGGCAAGAGATCAAATTTATATTGACTCCAACATAGTTAAATCCATATCATGTGAAACAGTAAGTGGTTCTTTCAAGTGCAATTTATACATTCAAAGAAATTATACAGAGACATTTATATATAGATTTTATGACTGGGAAGTGCTACTTCTTAAAGGAGAACTAAAAATGTATATTCAAGAAGTAAAAAGAATATGATTTTCATAATGTTACTCAAGTTATGATTTTGAAAAACCAGTTACACCAAAACTGTTCCTCTTGTCCTTTCAAATAAACTCTTTTTTGGTTACCTTTGGATGTAAATCATTCAGAAACAGCATATAAGTACTTTTAATCACAGATGAAAATTAGGTGTTCCCAGTAAATAACAAAACCTTTATACCAATATAAGGTAGAACGGCGATACATTTTATTTTATTGTGTTACTGCAACATAGCTTTCAAAGTATTATGAAGCTGACCTTACAGGGTATGTCAGGTTTACAAAACCTATTTTCAAATACGTAATTACAAAATTTTGAGTTATAGGAGCATTACCATCTCAGATATTTATGACTTAGTTACATAGTAAGGCTGAAAGGAGGCAGACGTCCATCAAGTTCACCCTATTGTCCTACAGTGTTGATACAGAGGAAGACAAAAAACATAAGGTAGAAGCCAATTGTCTTCATTTTATGGAAAAAAAATAACTTCCCAACTCCATTCTAGCAATCAGAATAAATCCCTGTATTAGCGACCTTTTTCCAGGATCCAAGTCACTATAACTTGCTATATTATTGCACTCTAGAAATGCATCCAGATCCTTTTTGAAATCTTTTAGTGAATTTCTTATTGACATATCAATAAGATATGCTATAAATGTCTCAAAGGTGCAGTTTCCAGAGGTGGAGAGTACAAGCATCCGAAAGTCCCCATGCAGAATGGAGTACAAGACACCCTTGCATGGTACTCTCCATTCATTTGTAAGCAAGTACAAGCACTGTACTCTTCATTCTGTTTTATGGTACAAGCACAACCTACAATGAAGGAAATAATTATTTGATCCCTTGCTGATAGTGTAAGTTTGGCCACTGACAAAGACATGAACAGTCTATAATTTTAAGGGTAGGTTAATATTAACATTGAGAGACAGAATATCAAAAATAAAATCCAGAAAATCACATTGTATAATTATATAAATTTATTTGCATTTTGCAGTGATCCCTCTGTCAAACAAGACTTAATACTTGGTGGCAAAACCCTTGTTTGCAAGCACTGCAGTCAGATGTTTTTTGTAGTTGGAAATGAGGTTTGCGAACTTGTCAGGAGGAATTTTGGTCCACTCCTCTTTGCAGATCAACTGTAAATCATTAAGATTTTGTGGCTGTCACTTGGCAACTCTGAGCTTCAACTCCCTCCATAAGTTTTCTATGGAATTAAGGTCTGAGAGACTGGCTATTCCACTTAACGACCTTAATGTGCTTCTTCTTGAGCCATTCCTTTATTGTCTTGGCTGTATGTTTTGGGTCATTGTCTTGCTGGAAGACCCAGCCATGACCTAATTTTAATGTCCTGGCGAAGGGAAGGAGGTTGTCACTCAGGATTTTATGTTATATGGCTCCATACATTCTCCCATTGATGCGGTGAAGTAGTCCTGTGCCCTTAGCAGAGAAACGCCCTCAAAACATAATGTTTCCACCTCCATGCTTGACAGTGGGGACAGTGTTCTTTGGGTCATAGGCAGCATTTCTCTTCCTCCAAATACGGCGAGTTGAGTTAATGCCAAAGAGCTCAATTTTTGTCTCATCTGACCACAGCACCTTCTCCCAATCACTCACAGAATCATCCAGGTGTTCATTGGCAAACTTCAGACGGGTCTGCACATGTGCCTTCTTGAGCAGGGGGAACTTGCAGGCACAGCAGGATTTTAAACCATGGTGTAATGTGTTACCAAAGGTTTTCTTGGTGACTATGGTCCCAGCTGCTTTGAGATCATTAATAAGTTCCCCCTGTGTAGTTTTAGGCTGATCTCTTACCTTTCTCATGATCAAGGAGGTAAGATTTTGCATGGTGTCCCAGATCAATGTCGATTGACAGTCATTTTGTATTAATTCCATTTTCTTACTACTGCACCAACAGTTATCTTCTTTTCACCCAACAGGTCTATGATCTTGTCCATGACATCCTTACAAAGTTCTTTGCCCATGTTGTAGAGGTTAGAGTCTGACTGATTAATAAGAGTCTGTGGACAGGAGTCTTTTATAAATGTGACTATTTAAGACAGCTGTCTTTAATGCAGGTAACAAGTTGATTAGGAGTGTCTAACTGGTCTGTAGGTACCAGAACTCTTAATGGTTGGTAGGTGATCAAATAATTATTTCTCTCAGCAAAATTCAAGTAAATTTATATAATTTATAAAATGTGATTTTCTGGATTTTATTTTGGATATTCTATCTCTCAATGTTAAAATTAACCTACCCATAAACTTATAGACTGTTCATGTCTTTTTCAGTGGGCAAACTTACACAATCAGCAATGGATCAAATAATTATTTCCTTTACTGTACTTTACATTCTGCATGAAAATTATCGATATACCATAAATGTCTAAAATAGGAACAACACCCCTAAGAGAAGAGTATCCCTTCATTTAGGACCACTATCAATAAGATTGGCTATAAAAAGTGTGTCTGGGGACCTGGGACATCTTTGCCTTTGATAAACTGTTCTCAATAGAAACTGTGTGATTCTTTATTTTACCTATAGGGACAATGCAGGAAAATTAAACACTTTCCAGATGGATTAATATTTATTGTTCAGGCAATCTTTTGATCAACTCATCATCCAAAGCAGACAATTTTTAATAAACACTGTAGGCAAAACTTATATACTGTGCTAACACTACTTCATGAGTAGGGGGAGTTCATGACTAGTGCTTTGCTTTGGATACATATTAAGGTAAAATTCAACCTAAATTTAAGTGATTCAATTTGGGTCAGCCAGAATAAAATTTTGGCAAAATCGGCAAAAAAAAAATTATATATAAAAAAAAAAATCTACCCTACGCATGACATTAACCATAACTCTGACCCTAAAAGTAGAGAACATCTGTCCAATTGTGCTATAGATGTCTAGTGGTGTTCCTATGTAATTTGGAAATACTTGGCTGCTGTAGGTGCTTTCTAATTTTTCTACATAGACTTTAATGGGATTTGGGATGTCTCAAACCCAAATATAATGAGAAAGTAGGCTAACTGGCTCTTTCTTAAACTGAAAAAGACCTATTTGAGCAACACTATTTATGATATATGTACGATTTTCAGAGATTCACCCCCTTAAGCTCTAAACTATATATAAGACAGTGTATATGTATTGTTCAGAGTGTTACTGTAAATAGTAGAAATATTTGAGATTGTTCATCCTGTGAAATGATGACACTATGCTTGTATAGAAGCAACTAACTGAAAATATATTTATTCACAGAGGAAAGATATGCCTCTGCACAATAACAGATGTAACTCTGAAATACAGAGTAAATGTTAGCGTATGCATATTATTATTTCTATCATCATCATCATTATGGTTAATATCTTCGTAGTTATCATCGTCATCGTCTTTCTTGGCTGCCTGACAGTTTCCTAACATAATCACATGTAAATGAAATGCAAAATGAGCATTTCAAATTAAACATTTTAGTGTGAGAGAAAGGACGAGGATTACAAACAGCATGTACTTCAGCTTATCTGAATATGATTTGCATTCAATTTTAACTAATGTGAGGTTTTGGTAATCTTTCTGTTTTAACTTTGCGTTAACCTGGGATAAAGTTTCCTTATCATTCTTTAACATCTGTAATAGAGTTAGGTGCACAAGTTTATACATGGGAAGGATTATAGAAGTTACGTTGTTTGCACTCTGACCATGTAAACACCTAATTAGTGCTGACCACATTTCGGACATTATTGCAACCTTCAGTGTAGGATGTTGCTATTCAGCTGCTTGTCTTGAAATGACTGAGGGTAACCTCCCTATTACATGCAATGATATGAATACATTTTATTTAGCAAATACAACATATTAGCCAACAAAATACCCGTTTTTATAGTAATGCATCAAATCTACTTACAAAAAGACAATGCAGAAGAATATTCTTAGAAGCTTCCAGTTTAAAAATATACGAACAGCACAAGTCCTAAATCTTTACTGCCAACACGAGTCCTAAATTTTTATTGCCAATTTCCATCACTTTTTACTGTTTACTGTGTTCTCACAGTAACAGGTACTAAAATTGGCTTAGTGGTCTGAAAAACGGTTGTTGGTTTTGGTGAAGAGAATTTATCAGCTAGTTAATATTTATTAAATTGATAAAATGTATTTTATATGTTAAAAACTTTCCTGGGGACAGTCATATTGAAGGCACAAACTGTATTTGTGCAATGTATGTAAATGAAATTTTTTATGTCAGAAAAGTGTCAAAGGAATGTTGTAGTCATAAGAAAAAGTTGACTTCTACAAGAACATTAAATGCGTGAGCACAATTTATATAAATGAGAGTTATAAAAATTTATTTCACTCATGAAAAAATAAAACTCCTTGGCAAAAGTAGAAAGCATATATAAATATATATATATATATTTTTTTTTTTTTATATTTTATATATTTATATATATATATATATATATATATATATATATATATATAACCCTAAATCACGGCCATCACTTTATAGTTGGGCTCCAATAGGTCTCCCATTTGATTCAGCACTTTTTCAACCAAATTGATGCCAATAATTGGGGTTTGGGAAATCTCACACTAGCTCTAACTATATCCCTAAAACTAATAGAAAATTAGAGTTAAGGTTTTCTATGGGTTTTTATGGGTTAATTAATTGTTCTGCTCCTAATGAGGCATTACTTCTGGACTGACGTTGCCATAACAAAGCTTAGATTTGGGTTCATTTTGACATATACCTGAATCCCAAGAGCAACACTAACAGCCATCACAAACGTATTCTGTTGGAAAACAAATGTTGTGTCCTCCAAACATAAAAGGAGTTGTCCAGTTCATGCCAAAAATAAATAGTATGCTACCGCTGCCCAATAAAATAAGAATAAAATATATAATGACCTTCCTCCGCACCTTTGCTCAAGCACTGGGTCTTCCTGTTCTCCTGCCATTTGAAACTGTTCACTTCCAAATGATAATGCAAGGGAGTGACATGTGAACGCTGCATCCACTGAATGATGTCCCCTTTAAATAGAGATTAAAGGTAAACAGTAGACCGGGGAGACCCAGTGCTAGTACAAAGTAGCAGAGGAGGTTGAGTTTTTCTATTTAATTGGGCTGCAATATCAAATTATTTAATTTTGGTAAAAACTAAACTACCCCTTTAATTACATTTTTTTAACAAGTGCTTATTAAAGGGGTCTTCTCATTTTAAACATGTAGGCAAAGGTAAATAAAAACTATTACCAAATGCATTGCTGTACTGATTTTGTTTGTATTCAGAGTTAGGAGTAAATCGTATCTCCTATTTTTGTACAGAAATATCCCTAGCTACTGTACATCTCTCTCTGCTCTTTCAGGCTGAAGCAGTGGTTCAGATGATAACTTACTCAGTGCTGTGTTCCTAATCTTGAAATTAAGGATCTTGTTTACATTACTTACTGTCAAACTTTACCCCTTTCAATCTGTGTTGCATTGTGCACTACAGTTTATAAATCTCTTGCACTCATGTCACTCTATCAGGATCAGCTAGGAACAGCTGAGCTGATATGCCAACCACTACTATAAATCCACCTACAGCCTGAACAGGAAGTGAGAGTCTAAAGCTTCCTGTGGCTCTGTAAAACAGAAATTACCTCTTTAAGGACCACATGTATGAAAACTGTCTAGGTCTAAAACTAAAACCAATCAGAAGTCATTTCATATAGTGCTCTGGAAAAATGAGAGGGGCGATCTGATTGGTTGCTATGGGCAACAAAGTGAGTTTTAGACCGAGACAGTTTTCATACATGTGGCCTTAAGTATAACATTTACTCCAAATTAAATTCCAGATACATCACAGATCCATGATTCTAAAGACAATCTACACTTTTCACAAATAATCCTGAGATGGTGTTACTGAGATGTCAATCAGTGGTGAGGTCTGCATTTCATGAATATATGGTAATTCTGCTTCACAATGCTAGGATTGCACTGCAACAATTAAGCTGTAAGACTCCAAAACTTCTAAATATTCACACATAAGTGACACATCACTGAAATCTGCACAACTGTAACTACTTTATATTGGGAACAAAATAAAGGGGCTAACAGGTTCCCTTTACATCATATATCATCTAAAAGGGTTCAAAAATACATCTGTATTATTCAGGTCTATGAGATGATTTTTATGAACTTTACCGGCTTCAGGTATTTGTTTTTTGTCTTCGATTATAGCATTGTCACCTTTGAAAACATGGAATATAATGCTAAGATGTATGAATAGAAAAGGACAAATGACACTACAATTTACTTTGGCTAGTAAGGAAATAAAGAACGAAATAAATGATTATACCATTACTAACAGATACTTTAACTATCATTTAGAAAAAAAAATTGCTGTATTATAAGCCTGAAGCAATTTTCTATTCTGAAATTTTCGAAAAAGTGTCCATGCTTGATAGACGCTCAATACAGCAAGCCTTTTAACCAGGATTTTATAAATCCAAATTACACAGTCTGGCGAAAGGAGCCAAGTCTTTAAAAGCATGCAGCTCGATGAAGGGCAAAATCACAAAAAGTACTTACTTTAATGCACCATAAGCTGCATGCGAACAGTGCTAATGATGCCCAATTACTATGCAAATACTTTATAATTGCACTAATCAAAATGGAAACATACAACACGTGAAATAGGAGGAAGCAGGGCACAGTTTATTTTTATAGACAACATGCAATATGGCATGCAGTGTGACAAATATCACACTGTTTGGATAGACAGTGAAATGTACTGTACATATTTATTATGTTTTATTCAGAGCTGCCCGAGTAGATTAAAATAGATGGCTTTTGGAAATTGCTGCAAACCATGCTTTTCTCTAATTTGGCTCTTACTGTCTCAGATTAATCAAGCAAGTTAATGATGCAAAAAATTACATTTATAATCTACTATGAATGCAGCATTGCTGGAAATTCAGCTCAACACTCTAGAGGTAAATTGGATTAATGGACTGTCCCTGGCAATCTTTATATCTATTGGTTACTAATTAACATATTTCTATATAGAAGAGTCATTTCAATAAAAAAGGCAATGGAATAAAAGTGCTAAGATTTGCAATAGGCATTGTCATTACAGGTCAGTCATGCACACTACAGGCTCAACACTGGGGTCATTACAGTGGTAAATAAGCAACTGGCAGCTGGCACTACAATCAGTGAACTCTCGTTCTACAATCACTAAAATCTTTAATGTCAAGCCGTTTGTTTCATGCTGCAGCAAATTAATAGTAACAAGAATGCCATTTAAATTAAATACCCACTTTAACAAAAATGTTGAGCTGGTGAGAACAAGCTATTAAACCGCACTGACATAACTGGATGTTATGCACAAAAGGGCAGCACTGTTCCATACACTCATTGCAAATGCTATTCTGGATGTAAAACTCATTTAATGGAAAAAGGACATGATGAGCCATCCATTAGCCGTGAAGATATGCCGTTCTGTGTGTCAATAGACCACTTAATAATTCAACTTTATTATAAAGAAGACATAAATGAGATTACAAATATAAAAGATCTCAGTTTGTTAGTTTATGCGATATGGTATGTGTTATCAAAGAAAAGAAAAACACATGGGGCGACATCTATGAATTCACCTTTACTATTATTTTGCCGTATATCGCTGGTTCTATATATACATGAACAGGTATATAGCCAAACATGGTGCAATGTGCATCTGACAGCACATTTTAATGTGCCAAAGTTGGTGTAAAACTGCCATACAAAGTTTGCCACATAACACTCTATGCAGCAATTTTGAGTGTTATGCACCAAAAATATTTGCTGCCTAACACTTTTATTTATACTGTTGTATTATACACTCCTCTACATCTATTTAAAACTGGTGTGTCGGCGCAAAGTTACAAAAATGGCGCCTGTGAATTCATAGATGTTGCCCATGGATCATATACTCACATGCTATACATTGGAGCACATTTATTAGAGTCAAAAAGACAAGGCTATACTTACAGCTCAGAGGCTGGACCATAAACTGAACAGAGCAGGAGGCAAACACGGCATGGTGCACCACACAGTAATGTCAAAATGGTTGCACCCTCTGTATTGTTTTTCTTCATATACAATCATAATACTAGCAATCGCCTCCCTTATACATAGAAGGCGTGAGAGTGGTTGTTTTATCGGTATTATTATATTGCCTCATTCATATGCAATCATAATAGTAGCAACTACCCCCCTCATATATAGAAGGTGTGAGAGTAGTTTGCTTTATTAGTGTTTTTGCATTTGCGCAGTCTCCCCATGTATAACACTATGTTGGTTTTTTTCATTCTGGTGTGAATTGGTACCTATCTAGGGTGCAGTTTTTGTCATTTAGCAGCAATTCATATGCAATCATAATGCCAGCAACTACCCTCCTTCTACATAAAAGGCGTGAGAGTAGTTTGCTTTATCGGTATCTTTCCATTTGTGTAGTTTCCACATGTATTACACTGTGGTTTTTTTTTGCATACTGGTGTGAATTGGTACCTTTTGGTGTATAGCTTTTGTCATTCAGCTGCTTTCATAGTGGATGGGTAGGTGAGGTGCATATCAATTATCTGCACCTGTTTCACCTTTCCCAAGTACCACAGGGGCCTGTGGTTGCCTCCTACTGTGTTCAGTTTATGGTCCAGCCTCTGAGCTATAAGCATGGCCTTGTCTTTTTGAGTAAATAATGTCCCATTTTTGGATTTTTTTTCACATTTATTATAGCAATTGTGCCAGAATTCTGTGCCAGTGTCATTCATGTTTGTAGGACACATTTGTTTTCCAAATTAATTCATGTTTGTGATGGTGTGTTTGGTGTCTAGTTTTTTGCTTCAGATTTGGGTAGATAATTACACATATCTTATATGTTGCCTATTTCTTTCAATTAATGTAGGATGATGGTGCTAGAATTAAGAAAAAAAAAAAAAATTACCACCTTTTTCCTTACCTTTGCTGCTGTACCCCACCATCTACCTCAGTCTCCTGTTATTTACTGCTCCGGGTGGTGGGATCATCACAGCTGAAGTGACTAATTGGCTGCAGGTATCATGTGCAAATCTCTGGCATCAACATTTGAAAGTGAACCCTGAAAATCGTGATAACAGGAAATGGCTCGTGACCGCTGTAGTCAATCAGTTGATAGTACCATCGATGGAATAGTAGTGAGGACTACTATTATCTACTAATGATAAATAGAACCAAAAACTACTTTGACCAGCACTAGTCCAGAATGGCATCAAAATATATTCACTTTATTTCACGTTTAGTTAAAATATACAAACGGTACAGCAATAAAACATGGTGCGAACAAGGGTGAATCACTAATGCATTTTGTGCCACTACAGGTCCTTTCTCACAGCTATACAGAGATGTATTGCACTGGAATTGTGCATAGTACTGCATAAATAAAGTATACTATGCTGTATATGCTTTTTTACTGTGTCAATCTTCAGAGAAATATACTTTCCTATACTGTAAAAAAGCCAGACCAGCATGTGACAACGTAACAGTTTGGTACAGGCTGGGTGTACAGTATGGTGTGATGGATACACATTGAGGAATGTGCACAACTTACAACCCACTACTGTTATATATATTAAAATTTAACTGTGCCTTAATGTGGTTGTGCATCTTCTGTATGGAAGATGGATATGCCATCAGAACACCAGTCTTACACAGTTCAGGATCCTTATCCTTATCTATTAGCCAGAGCAGAGAGTGGCCACAAAAAGTATCTCTTGCTCTTGTAGACCTATAATGTCAGTACATTACATAGACGGTAAATCAATTTTGTCCATTCATGAAAAATATGAGGCTTGTAAAGATAAGAACACAAATCATTAATGGGGTTTTCTCATGCCTGGCTTTCACAGACTTGAGCTGTTGATCTCTCTTACAGCTTCAAAACCAGGAGTGTGTCTCTTCTCCCAGTAGGTTTGTCTCTCCTCCCAGTAGGTGGGTGTTTCCTCACTGAGGGCTGGTGACATCATAATTCGTGTGAGCGTGAGGGAGAGGTGTCACAGCTCTGCTGACCTCCTGCAATGGTTTCATGTCTGCAGGGGTTTTCATTCCCTCCCCCCCCCCCCCCCCCAGGGGTGGACAAGTCCTTGGGAAGCAGAAAAACCTGCATTTGCGTAAGCAGTTATATATACAGCCTGAACTGATAAAACAAATGTGAGGAATGCATGCTCCCCCCCTCTGTTATCAGGCATGAGGTAGAGGGGAGAAGACTGTATAAGGGTGTGTTTTATGGGGCGAGAGTAAATCTTGCAGCTACAGACTTCATAATTGCCCAATCCTTCAAACAGAGCCCATCACTGGAGAAGAAACATAAAAAAGAGAGACTGAGACAGCCTTTAATTATTAAAACCACAGTCAGCATAGAAAGCTGAGGCAAATAGTCTCACTTTTCCACAGCTCAGAAGGGAGTAAGTACAGAGTGCAGGCAGCCAATCACAGCCAAGGGGGCGTTTCCCATCCAGGGGCATGCCCCAACAGCGCTGAATGAAATATTAGATAGCCAAAACACAGAAAAAGGGGTGTGGCCCAGCCTTGCTGCAGAAATAGCTTAGACACACAGATTAGCTTATATTGCTATAATAAAATGATTTAGGTAGCAAACCAATTGCAAAAGTGCTTAATTTTACTGTCCCCATATTACAATATGACTTTGTAGCGAAAAACCCCTTTGGTTTCATGAAAACAAAATGGGGTATTAATTATTATTAATTATTAAATATATTATTATTATTATTATTATGTGTTTATGATTTAGTAAGTTTTTACACATGGTAAACAGCTAAGAAAAAGAAACACAATGAACTGCTGTGTTCTGGTTTTCAGCTTCTCCCCCAAAAAATAATAAAAACTAACCAAAAGAGTACATGTAACCCAGAAACCATGCAAATGAAAAATACAACCCTTCCTGAAGAAAAAAATAAGCTGCTGCACATTGATGAAAGAATAAAAAAAGTTATGATGTTTTGAATGCAATGGAAAAAAAAGGTAAAAATTCCTTGGTTCTTAGAGTGGTTTTCTCATCATGCAGTTTCACAGTCACAGGCAGCTTTGATTTCACTCTGCCTTTGTCAGGATGTAGGTGTTTCTATAGCAGTGATTAGTGTTTTAACTACCCTATAACTAACTTAGACATTACAAATACAAAGTGCAGGAGAGCTAATCTTCAGTAAACAAAGCTACTGTGGTCTGAGGAGTGAAAACAATTGCTTATCTGTAAACAGAAGCTAATCATCTAATCATCATTTCCTGCTCTGCTCTAATCAGATAGAAGAAATATGGACATAATCAGAGAAACTTATGTGCACTCAGAGAAGATAAATTCTCTCTAATCTCCTAAGGTAAAATCAAAAGACTAATGTATTGGGAAAAAGTCTTACCTGTCCCTATATGTTGAAAGCTAATTTTTGTAGTGAAAAAATCCCTTTAAGGCTCAATATAAGCAACTATTTAAAGGATTTGATATATAGATTCACATAAAAAAAGCAATATTTTATAATAAGTAAATAATTATTTTGATAATTTCAATATGAACAACATAATTTTAATTCTATGGTATGCTATAACAATAAAAGTAAATTATATGAAAAATATATTTTTGTTTATAACAAAAACAAAATTTTCTTGCACCCCTTCTGTTATACATTACAATTATGAAACAAAAATATCACATCTCCAGCTGTGACTGAAGTACATGTTTTAAGCAATATTGGGTAACTGTTTTAAATCACATACAAATCACATAGTAATTCATCAAAAGGTTAAATGTACAGTAAATGCTATAACTTTATGAAACTGGAAGGCAGAATGATTAGCAATGTGAGCCATAATCTAAAACTTTTCATATGTTTCAACAGAAGAGCTAGTGTTTTTGAATAATCAATGGGTAAGTGGAGAGGGCTTATAACTTATGCCTAAATTGGAGTCTTGATTTAGCACTTATACAAGTAATGCATTTGTCTTTCTTTTTAAGCATAATTGGGCAAATGGGACTCATTAGTCTTAGATGGAAACTCATCTAAGACAAATTAAATCAACCAAGAGAAATGCAACACTTTGTTCTAAATGTTCATACCAAAAAACTATCTTGTCTTCACTCTGATGACGAAGTTCACCACAAATATTCTATTTGTTCAGTTGTGACATGGCTATTTATAACATAGCTTTTAACTGAACCAAGTTAAAACCAGTAAAAAATGCTCAGTGTCTTGCAGAGGTGGAGTCTTGGACTTAAAGTGGTTGTCTCGCTAAAAAGAATAGCTTTCAAATTGTAGGGAACACAAAATAAAGACATTTTCCAAATATATTGCTTTGTTCCTCTGTTTTCCCTAAGGAGATACAAGTGAATTTATAACCTCCCTGGCTATTTCAGTTCCCTCAGTAACTGACCTGTAAACAATTCTCCCCCTGCTGTTTGTTCAATGAGATAACAGTGAGTGACATCATCACACAGGTCATGGCAAAGCTTGATTTATGTAAAATAAACAGCACTGTAATTAGGGCTTTTGTTTTGGGGATCAGATAAAGCCTTCTGAGAGCAGTTTGAAAAGCTTCTTACCTAATCTGATCTAATTAGTAACTGAAAGCAGGAGCATGGAGCTGTATGCAAATGAGTCAGTCTGAACCAGGAAGTGACAGAGTATTTCATTCATGCATTCTGTGAAACTGTGTAGGGAGACAACTCCTTTAAGGAGACATGTATGAAAGGGTTTTTCACCCTTTTCTGGCGTAAAAAGCGCCAAAGTGAGCTGTATGTGATGTTTGACACACCATTCAAAAGATCCAACACTTTTTAATGAGCCAAACATGTGGGGCGTTTCACAACACATTCAAACTAAAAGACACATACAGTATATGAATACAGGTTGTCAAAACTGGGTGCATTACTGCTCGAACAGGCAGACCTATTTCAATGTAGTCTGGCTGAACCTGAGGAGTCGAAGTGGAACTAGATGTCCATTATTTCTAAAATTATACCAGTAAAATTACAAAAAGTTATTTCTGATAATTATCAAACTATATAAAATTAAATTATATAATTTTATTTTAAAATGTATCATATACAATTAATATAAAAATCTATATCTCAAAAAAATTAAATATCTCCTATTAAATGTATTTTAAAAAATTCATAGAATCTAAAATTAATTTTAAATTATATAACCCACTGACTTATATTTTCTGAATTATGTTTTAAAAATAATATGTGTTCAGATTGTATTTTTTTATCCTGTTACTACATTAAATGAAAGAAAATTTTATCTGTGTCCACCGGTTGATGTAGTGGATCCTACTGGACCACCGCAAGTGATGGCGTGAAGCCACGACAGGAGAGCGGATTCTAAGTAGGTCCCAGTTTACACCAGGCCAGCGCAAAGCAGTCTGGACTTGCTGCGGGGCGGCGGGAAGTACCAGGTCGCTACCCCGTGACGTGACTTGCTTGCGAGGCCTGCCGGAGGTGTAGGCGTGGGTAAAAAAATTGAAGGCAGGTTGTTAGTCGGGGATAGGCAGAAGTAACCAGACCGAGGCGGGGCAATGGTTCGTTCGGTCCGTCGGACAGGCGGAAGGTCAGGGCACGGCGGCCCCAAGGATTCATGGTAAGGGCGGAGGCAAACGGTTGTACGGTACAAGGTTAATAGAACAAGGCTCGGAATGCTTTCTCTATAGGCAAAGGACTCTCAAAAGATCCAGCAGGGGTAGCCAGGAAGACGGCTGGTCTTAAAATAGCGGGCAGCGGAATAGCCACCACTTCCCGGGTGCGCTGGCCCTTTAAATTTAACACTGCTAGCACGCACGTCCTAGGGAGCGGGGCCGCGCATGCCGCGGGACAGAAGCTGCAGCAGGAGCATGGCCGGGTAAGTCCATGGGGGAACGGGCAGAGGAATGAGCCCGTCCGCGACCCGACATGCTGGTCACGGCGCCGCTCGGCAGCGGGGCACGGATGCGCCCGCGACCCGGGATGAGGGTCGCGGGGCATCCGTGACAATTAGTGTTGAGCGATTGCATTGGCTATCGAGATCGATCGATTGTCCGTTAGCGGCCCAGTTATCGATAAGGTTTTTCGAATAGTGAGCATCGATTATGCAGCGATTACATTAAAGTCCTATGGGTGGAGCAACAACACCTTTCATTTTTACACCCAAACAAGGTGGAGAAGCCTGAAATTAACATCACACAACAGTCCAAAGGTTACGTCCTACATTCGTTAGGGCAAACACACTTAGGTTTTAAAAAGTCACAGAAAAATAAGCACCAGACCATTTACTATCCCTGTCTTGTCACAGCCCCCCTCTGACCTTAAAACCTGATCCAGACCCACAAATTAACAAGTTGCCAGGGAAGGCAGTATGCATTTGATCCATCATGTTACTTGTACTGGCATTGAATATCACTGTCTGGATCCGCTGCATGTGCCCAAACCTGCATGACCCCCACATTAAAAAGTGACGGAAAAAAAGGAGTCTTTTAAACCCCACCATTTTAGTTTCAACTGGACATTGACTATACCTGTCCTGGGCCACTCAGCATGTGCCCCAAACCTGCATGACCCACATTTACAAAAGTGCAGGATAAAAAGGATACTTTCAACACCACCATTTTAGTTTCACTGGACATTGACTAATACCTGTCCTGGGCCAAGCCATGAGCCCCAAAACCTGCATGACCCCCTCATTTAAAGAGGACGGAAAAAAGGAGTCTTTCACCACCATGTTAGTTTCACTGGACATTGGGCCTATACTGTCTGGCTCAGCATCGAGCCCCAAAACCTGCATGACCCCCACATTGAAAAAAGTCCGGGAAAAGGAGTCTTTAAACCACCATTTTTGTTTCACTGGACATGGACTATACCGGTGTCCTGCGGCCACAGCCATGAGCCCCAAACCTGCATGACCCTCCACATTTAAAAAAGTTTGAGGAAAAAGGAGTCTTTCAACCACCATTTTGTTTCACTGGGGACATTGACTATCCTGTCCTGGGCCCCAGCATGTGCCCAAAACCTTGCATGACCCCCACATTAAATAGTGACGGAAAAAAAAAAACAAAGGAGTCTTTTCAACACCATTTTAGTTTACTATGGAAATTAGGACTATCCCTTGTCCTGCTCCACAGCATGACGCCCCAAATCTGCATGACCCCCTCACATTTTATAAAATGTTGACGGAAATTAGGGAGTCTTTTCAACACCATTTTATTTAAATGGACATTGAATAGCCCTGTCCTGGGCTCACAGCATGAGCCACCCAACTGCTATGCCCCCACATTTAAAAACGTGTACGGTAATAAGGATCTTTATACCACATTTTCAGTTTCACTGGACATTGACCTATACCTGTCCCTGGGCACAGCATGAGCCCATAACCGCATTATTGGACCCCCACATTTTAAAAAGTGCCGGAAAAAGGAAGTTCGTTTCCAAACACCATTTTAGTTTTCACTGGACATTGACTATATCCTTGTCCTGGGGACCACAGCTGAGCCCCAAACCTGCAATGACCACACAACGAGTTAAAAATTGCCGGTAGACAACAAGGAAATCAGTCTTTCAATTACCACCATTATTAGTTTCAATGGACATTCGGACTATTCCTGTCCTGGGCACAGCATGACGCACCAAACCTGCATGACCCCCACATTAAAAAGTGCGGTAAAAGGAGTCTTTCCAACCACCATTTTAGGTTTCACCTGGACCATTGACTATATCCTGTCCTGGGCCACAGCATGAGACCCAAACCTGCATGGACCCCCACATTTTAAAAGTGCCGGAAAAAGGAGTCTTAAGTCTTTCAACCACCATTTTTGTTTACTGGACATTGATATACCTGTCCTGGCCACAGCATGTGACCCAACCTGCATGACCCCCACATTTAAAAAGTGCCCGGGAAAAAAGGAGGTCTTTCAACCACCATTTTAGTTTCACTGGAACTATTTGACTTTCCTTGTCCTGCGGCAACTCAGCAATGAGCCCCTAACCTTGCATGACCCCCAATTTAAAAAGTCGGAGGAAAAAGGAAAGTCTTTCAAACCACCATTTTTAGTTTCACTGGACATTGTCTATACCTGTCCTGGGCCAAACAGCCTTGACCCAGGGCCGGAGTTTCTGTGGGTGCGGTTCGAAAGCACAGCTGGCGGTCCCGTCATCTTTACACGCAGGTTAAAATGCCCTGATGGACGCAGCAACGAAAAAATGTCGTGTGAAGCAGACCCGTGGCAGGAAGCAGGGAAGTGTGAGGAGAACGGTCACAGCCTTCCTCTGTCACACCCAGTAAATACCTGGGGTAGCGCTTGACCCTCGTTATGAGTGTGGTCCAATGTGCTTCACTTGGAAATACTCGGTGGTTAACGACCATGTTACACCAGGTGCCCTTTATTTGCGCATTCTTTTTCTCATTTTAACTCAACGTGCTGGAGGTAATGGTCTCTAGTACTTTGTTCTCTGTTTTTTTTGTGCTCCAATTATCTCATGTTCTCTGTTTAACCTACATATCGGTTAAAGTTTTCCCTGTAACCTCCCTTGTACAATTCTGAGGACATTTTTTATACCAGAATAATTTGTATTGAAGGTTGTTTAGTACTTTAATTCTAGAGGAAAAAACACATTTTTAAAATAGGATGGAATCCCACCATGTCTTTGTTTCTCTTTTTTTTCATTGTATTAAATGGGTTGTCTCAATACAGGGATTGATAGCTATGTTAAAGATCTTGCAAAACAAGCATTTTGCCCAATATATGTCCATTAACAGTGTCCTACCTATTCTGTTTCTGACAGCACCATCTCCTTGAGCCACTCTTGACAGAATTGGCATGAACAAATGCTGTTAAGAAACATACATTTTTTAGAAATAGGACTGTTAGATAGCTGAATGTCTAGACAATATGCCCCCAAAAATTCAAAGCATGACTCCTTCGAGCCCACTCTTGGTCAATTGTGAAGAACACATTGTCTTGTTAGAAACAAACATTTTTAGAAATAGGACTGTAGTATAGTGCATGTCACAGCCAAAATTGCCCCAAAAAAATTCAAAGCTTGCCCTTGAGCACACTTTGGTATTTGTTGAAGACACAAATAGTCTGCTTTAGTAACAACTTTTTTAGAAATAGGGACCTGTTAGTTTATAGCTGCATGGTCACAGCCATAAATGCCCCCAAAAATTCAAAGCATGACACTTGAGCCACTTAGGTTATATTGTGAAGAACAAATGTCTGTTAGAAACAAAACATTTTTTTAGATTAGGGGTACCTGTAAGTTATAGCTGCATGTACAGCTAAAATGCCCCCATAAATTTCAAAAGCACATGACCCTTGAGCCCACTGTGTCAATTTGTGAAGGAAAAATGTCTGTTAGAAACAACATTTTATAGATAGGACCTGTAGTATGCTGCAATGTCACAGGCAAAATGCCCCCAAAAATTAAAAGCATGACCCTGAGCACACTTTGGTCAATGGTGAAGAACTAATGTCTGTTTAAGAAACACATTTTATAGAATTGGACTGGTTTTAGTATATGATCATATTCATCTGCAAAATGCCCCCAAAAATTCAATGCATGGACACCTTGACCACTTTTGGTCACAATTGTGAAGAACAAATGGTTCTGTTAGAAACAACATTTTTTTATTATATAGGATCTGTAGTATTGCTGCATTTCAAAGCAGCTTATGACCCAAAAAATTAATAAAAAATGAGCTTCTCAGCCACTGTTAAAAAATTGTGAGTGCGAGAAATGCCACTTAGGAAGCCAACTTTTCTATCCAAAGGACACATTAATCTACTAGCGTATTCACAGCATCATGACCCCCTAAAAAATTATAAAATATGACTTTCTCAGCCATCTTATTAAAAACTTGTGAGGGAGAAATGCCACTTAGAAGTCACTATTAACTGTTCCAAAAGGACCAATGATTATTGCTGTATATCTCACAGACAAACTATGACCTACATAAACCATTGACAATGCGGGAAAAATTCTTATGATATAGTGAGTAAATGGAATTCGGTTGATTGATGTCATGTAAACCTTGCCTGCTCTTTTACAGTCTCATCACAGCAACAAACCACATCAAAATGAACTGGTTGGAAAATAGAGAATAAAAATTGCAGTAAGAATTGCATCATTTTAAAAAAAAGTTTTCAAGAGGACCATTTCGGTTTGGAAAAGGAATGTGAAGTAGTCCGGGCAAACTAATCGGTGACCTCGGGCATTGGGGCACACAACATCATCAGAGATTATGCATGATTCTTCTTGATGAAAAGCAAGATCGATCCACATTATCTGTGGAATAGCCAACGGATGCGTTTGTCTGTAATGACCTCCTCCAGCTGATGACTGATGGTTCCGCTCAGATATGACGCTGGCTGCTGGGCAGGACAACACCTCTATGGCAGTTGATCAGAGCCAGCTCGGGACATTCGTCCATTTTGGATACCCAGATGCTCTTATTTTTTTTTGGGTCCGGGAACACATGCCAAAACATCGGTGTTAGTGAGCAGATTGTACGAGCACACCATCGATCTTAAGCTGATCGCTGTGGGTTGGATGTGTGCCCTGCTTTGCCATGCGTTGGTGTCGGTCGGTAAACAAATGTTTTGCCAGTAGGTCACCCATTAGGACTTCTGCCTCCTTTGCCTGCTGCTGCGCTACGCATCTTGGCCCACTAACCCTCTAACGCGTGTCACCGTCGCTGAATGCTTGTTCCCACCGTGATCATTTGGGGAACGTGTGTGAAGCAGACGCAACTGATGTCTCCAGTTGATCGATCAGAAGGGTCTCCATTTCCTGCATTTTAATATCTTATTTGGGTGGGTGGAAGGAAAGTGTGATCTTTTGTTTTTGTACCGGGGATCCAGAGAGGGTGGCCTCCCAGTAATGTTGCTTTCATTTTGATGGCCTTAATGCGAGGCATCATGTTGGAGGAAATGGAGCATCCAAGCACTTCCTGTGAGAGATGGAGCCTTTGGATTTCCAAAGCCTCTGGGTAGTGGGGCACTTTAGCCAAACTGTCTTCCTCATCCTTCCTCCTCCTCCTCAAAAGTCGCGCCAACCTCTTTCCAAGGCAGGCGTCATCCAGGTAACGATCGGTTGTTCTAGGGTATACCTCCTCCTCCTCTCTCCGTGCCTCCGGCACAGCCTTCAACACCAGCCCTGGCTATGCCTGAGATGATGCCCCCTGGAGAGCTGATGCGCCACCTTTGCACTTAGCTCGGACCCCGAACACTGCATAATGAAAGACCGATGAAATTTTGAAATGTCGGGCCTTGTGGATTTGACGGAGAGGCAGAGAGAAAGGCTAGTGTCGCATATGTGTCCGTTCCTCCTCCGTCGTGGCGGGGTGACATTGTTGTTTCAGGAGTGTCTCCAACGTATCGTTCCAGAACTTAGATCACCATCAATGCTCATGCTGACAAGGGCATTGTCCCGCACTGACCACATTTTGGTGGCTTCTTCAAAACTGGGGGCACGGATGGTGCAGGCTCTTTTCACCTGCCTCCCCACTCTCGGGTGGTTTTAAAACACCGAGGAAGGTCCGTACGCTGATTGTTCAGGCCATGTGGTCACTTCGTACTGCGTAATGGCATTGCGCTTGCATGCCACAATAGCTGGAGATGTGGAGGGTGGAATTCCAGCGTTGTTGCCACGTCAAACAATGAGTACGTTTGACGGGTGAGAGGCCCGAAGCTGACGCTTGCAACGTGCCAGAGCAGGGAGGGCGGATGAGCCAGGGGCTCCAGGCGAACGGCGGCGGAAGTGCGAAACTCTAGACCTCGAGCCTTTTCAGCGGCACGGTCCGACCGGGGTTATGCTTTTAGAAATTTCCTGGAAGATCACAGGGTTCATGACATGTGCAGGGCAAGGGATGTGCTCCAGCCTACCGATCTTAAGGCGGCAAGAAGATTTCGCCGTTATCGCATCACCTCCTTGCCTGGCAACAAGGGTCTAGTCACCCGGCAAGCGTCTCGGTCTCGTTGCTTAGTGCCGTCCACAGCTCCTTACCTGTGTGTGGCGGTAACGGTCTCCCAAGGCAGATTAATTTCAAAACAGGCCTGGTGTATTCTGGGCACGTGATGATGGCCACAGAGGACCTTGAGGGAAAGGGAGCCTGCAACCCTTCCGCCTGCTAGTTTTGAAGTGCGTGCCGCCGAGCTAGGAGAGCCAACCGTCACCCACCAGACGACATCCACCAGCTCAACCAAGTGCAGCTGTCACTGGATATAGCGGCCCTTGGCCGTGAACTTACTAGTCCATGTGTCGGTGGTGAGAGATGGGACTTTTCCGGACACAGATGCAGACAACGCGCTTGGGAAATTTTAGATGGGAACGTGGCTGGACAGGGCAGGGGACGGCTTTTCTGGCAAAGATATGCCTGCTCGGCATCTGTCTGGTATTGGGGGCAAGGCGAGGGCATGACTGCGGAACCCATATGTGGCTCCACCAGACGGTAAGGACAACAAATTTCCAAGGCCAAAAGCCTAGGCAATGCCGGACATTCAGGCTTTTGGCTTTGGGATGGGTTTGGGGTTATAAAGTTGTTTCTTCTGTTCCCCAAACTGGAAAGACAGGAAGGATGGCTGCTAGGTCTGGCGCTCCTTGTACGGCGTGAACGGTCGTCAAACTGGCGGAAGGGAGAAGGGGGGGGGTAGGATGGGTTTCTTGGTGGTAGCTGGTGGTGCCTCGGGCCGACGGTGAGAGGCTGAAGCAGAGGCTCGATCCATGATCATGACTTGACGTGACATGGGCAGCGGAGGAACGCTTGGTGGTGGCGGAGAGGAGGAGGCGGAGACAGAGGGTGTGACAGTGTGGTTGGAGGCCCGGGCGTCGGTTCTGGCCTTTTTTGGCCATGTTGTTCCCTCCATTTCAACTCATGCATTCGCAGCATGTGAATAGTGACATTGTTGGTAGTTGGTTATCAACTAAGGTTCTTGACCTTCTTATTTGCGTATACGGCAAAGGCGGCATATGACATTCGTGGGTGAATCAGCGGCTTGATCAAAGAGGACGAGGTTGTGGAGGTCACTGGACCTTTTTGTACGGTGATAAGCGAAGGAGCGGGGTTTGACGATGGACCGGTGGCTGGCGGGAATCATATCAGCGGACTTCTGCGGAACCCCATCTCCCTCTTTTTGTGGCGGGACCCGTATTGACAATACCCAAATCGTCTTACTCTCGTCCACTTGATGATGCAGCTCTGCAGCAAATTTGCGGGAAAAGACCAGGAGGATCGGCAATGTCGTCATCATCACATCATCAACACAGGTGATACTTGGTCGCCTGACTTTCTGCATCCAGAAGCTGCGTATACAAGCAAGGGGCATGCAAGGAACGTTTGCCGACCGGGCCCGGTTTTTGCCGATTGACACGGCTTCATCACCTCCTTGGTGGCATCAGTAACTGGGCGTCAGAGCAGGAATAATTCATCACCTCTTGATCTTTTAACAATGCCTTCTGACCCCAAAACAGCATGATTAGTCATCAAAGAGGTTTCAGGACAATGGTTTATCCACAGTGTGGGGTACACGAGTTGACTTTTGGGCTGCTTCATGTTGGACGGATTCTGATGATGCTGATGCGAATTTGTGGCCGATGAATGCGAGGACGATAGGGGAGGTAAGACTGCTAGATGCAGGTTGCATTAACCAACTGAAGGACAATGGCGACGATGTTCGTTATTAGATTTCACAGGGCCATGACCCCCAGCGATGTCAGGCTGACGGTCATGCCAACTGAGATCCGCTGGCATTGGCCGTGGTTGTCGACCTAGCACTGGACAGGAGCACCCTTCTATCGTACCTCTACCTCATTGTGCTACCCCCCTTCTTTGATCGCTTACCACCTGCATTTCGCTCCATGTCCAGAATAATATAAAAATTTGAGAAGCGATGGAATAGTTGTGGAAAGTGTCTCTTATTAAAAGACAGGGCAATCACAGCTATTCTCAAATTCTCTAATCAAACACAAAAATTGCTGGATTTCAAAATTTAACTGCAAGTGTCTATCAACAAATCTTGGACTGGGCAAAATTCCAAAAAAACACGCTATCTGTTATGTTTTGGTATAATAAAATTGGTATTTTTTGCACCTTTCAATTCACTAGTGGTGAATAAGAAATTGTGTTTTAAGATTTACGTAGATGCTGCGTCAATGAAAACAGTTACTGGTGCGCAACAGCAAAGTCAAAAAAAACACGTAACTGTTATGTTTTGATAATAATAAACTGTATTTTTTGCCCACCTTTCTCTTCTTTTCACTGTGGTGAATATAGAATTGTGTTTTAAGATTTACGTAGATGCTGCGTCAATGAACAGTACTGGGTGCGCAAAAGGTCAAAAAACAGTTCTGTTATGTTTTTCGTTCTAATACACGGTATATTTGCATTTTCATTCCCTGTGGTGAATATAGAATTGCTTTCTTACAGTTTGACGTAGATGCTGAAGTAAATGAACAGTACCCCCCCGGGTGCGCAAAAGGTCCAAACACACGTAACTGTTATGTTATTGATATAATAAAATGTATTTTTTGCACCTTTCAATTACCCCTGTGGTGAATATAGAACTTGCTGTTTTAGATTTACGGAGAGCTGCGTCTAATGAACCAGTATGGGTGCGCAATGGTCAAAAAAACACGTTCTGTTATGTTTTCGTATAATACACGGTATTTTTGCACCTTTCATTTCACCTTGAGTGAATATAGAATTTGCTAGTTTTAAGATTTACGTAGATGCTGCGTTCAATGAACAGTACTGGGTGGCAAAAGTCAAAACACGTATCTGTTATGTTTTTCGTATAATACACGGTATTTTTTGCACCTTCTCTAATTACATGTGGTGAATATAGAATTGCTGTTTTAAGATTTAGTAGATGCTGCGTAATGAACAGTTACTGGGTGGGCAAATGTCAAAAAAACACGTAACTGTCTATGTTTTGATATAATAAACTGAATTTTTTGCACTCTTCAATTCACCTGTGGTGAAATATAGAATTGCTGTTTGTAAGATTTAGTAGATTGCTGCGTCATGAACAGTACTGGGTTGCGCAAAAGTCAACAAAACACGTATATGTTATGGTTTTCGTATTATATACCACGGTATTTATGTACTTTTATCAATTCACCTGTGGTGATATTGAATTGCTGTTTTAAGATTTCGTTAGATGCTGCGTCAATGACAACAGTACTGGGTGCGAAAAAGTCAAAACACACGTATGTGTTATGTTTTTATATAATAATCTGTATTTTTTGCACCTTCAATTCACTTGTGGTGAAGATAGAATTGACTGTTTAAGGTTTACGTAGATGCTGGTCAATGAACTGTACTGGGTGCGCAAAAGTCAAAAAACACGTACTGTTTATGTTTTGATATAATAAACATGTATTTTTTGCACCTTTCAAGTTCACTGTGGTGAAATATAGAATTGCTGTTTAAGATATACGTAGATGCCTGCGTCAATGAACAGTACCTGGGTGCGCCAAAAGTCAAATAAACGTATCTGTATGTTTTCGTATAAATCACGGTATTTTTTGCCTTTCAATTCCCTGTGGTGAATATAGAATGCTGTTTTAAGATTTACGTAGATGCCTGCGTCAATGAACAGTACTGGGTGCGCAAAGTCAAAAACACGTAATGTTATGTTTTGATATAATAACTGTATTTTTGCACTTTCAATTCACTGTGGTGAATATAGAATTGCTGTTTTAAGATTAGTAGATGCTGCGTCAATGAACAGATACTGGGTGGCAAGAGTCAAAAACACGTAATGTATGTTTTGATATAATAACTGTATTTTTTGCCACTTTCAATTCACCTGTGGTGAAATAGAATTGTGTTTAAGATTTACGTAGATGCTGTTCAATGAACAGTATGGGGGGGGGTGGTTTTACCCTTGGGGGGTAAGGGTGGGGTGCGCAAAGTCCAAAAAACAAGTACTGTTATGTTTTGATATAATAACTGTATTTTTTGCACCTTCATTCACCTGTGGTGCATTAGAATGCTGTTTTAAGATTTACGTAGTTGCTGCGTCAATCGAACAGTACTGTGGGGGCAAAAGTCAAAAAACAAGTATCTGTTATGTTTTGTACTAATACACGGTATTTTTGCACCTTTCAATTCACTGTGGTGAATATAGAATTGCTGTTTAAGATTTTACGTAGATGCTGCGTCAATGAACAGTATGGGTCGCAAAGTCAAAAAACACGTAACTGTTTGTTTTGATATAATAAACTGTATTTTTTCACCTTCAATTCACTGTGGTGGAATATAGATTGCTGTTTTAGAATTACGTAGAGGCTGCAAGTCAAAGGAACAGTACAGGGTGGCAGTCAAAAACACGTAACTGTTATGTTTGATTCATAATAAACTGTTTTTTTGCACCTTCAATTCACCTGTGGTGAATATAGAATTGCTGTTTAAGATTTAGTAGATGCTGCAGGTGTCAATGACGTATGGGTGCGCAAAGTCAAAACACGTATCTGTTATGGTTTCGTATAATACAACGGTATTTTTGCATCTTCAATTCAACTCGTGGTGAATATAGAAATTGCTGTTTTAAAGATTTACGAGATGCTGCGTAAAGCACAGTCTACTGGGTGCGCAAAAGACAAAAAACACACGTATTCTGTTATGTTTTCGTATTAATACCGGTATTTTTTGCCCTTCAATGTCACCTGTGGTTGGACTATAGAATTGCTGTTTTAAGATTACGTAGATGCTGAGTTCAATGGAACAGTACTGGTGCGCAAAAGTCAAAAAACCGTAATGTTATGTTTTGCATATAATAAAATGTATTTTCTCGCACTCCTTTCAATTCACCTGTGGTGAATAATAGAATTGCTGTTTGTAGATTACGTAGATGCTGCGTCAATGAACAGTAGACTGGCGTGCGCAAAGGTCATAAACGAACACGTATCTGTTATGTTTCGTATAATAACGGTATTTTTGGCACTTTCAATTCACCATGTGTGTGAATATAGAACTTGCTGCTTTTAAGATTTACGTAGTTGCTGCGTCTATGAACATAATGGGTGACGCAAAAAGAAGTCAAAAAACACGTAACTGTTATGTTTTGATATAATTAACTGTATTTTTGCACCTTTCAATCACCTGTGTGATATAGAATTGCTGTTTAAGATTTACGTAGAGTGCTGCGTCATTGAACAGTACTGGGTGCGCAAAGCTCAATAAACACGAAATGTTATGTTTTGATATAATAAAACTGTATTTTTTGCACTTTCTATCTCACCCTGTGTTGAAATAGAATTGATGTTTAGATTTACGTAGATGCTGCGTCCATTGAACAGTACTGGGTGCGCAAAGTCAAAAAACACGTAACTGTATGCTTTTGATATAATAAACTGTATTTTTTGCACCTTTCCATTCACCTGTGGTGAATATAGAAATTGCTGTTTTCAAGATTTACGTAGATCGCTGGTCAATGAACAGTTTGGGTGCGCACAAAGTCAAAAAACACGTATCTGTTATGTTTTCGTATAATACACGGTATTTTTTGCACCATTCTTTCACTGTGGTGAATATAGAAATTGCTGTTTTAAGATTCTACGTAGAAGCTGCGTCAATGAACGTACTGGTGCGCAAAAGTCAAAAAAACACGTAACTGTTATGTTTCGTACGATACCCGGTATTTTTGGCAACAACAATCCTGTGCTGAGTGCTGACTACAAGATTGCTGGTTTGTAATTTTAGTGCCAGGTTGAATAGTAACAGTCACAGGTGTAATGGGTAAAATTGAACACCTATCTGAACTGTATTATGATAATAAAAGTGGAGTTTTGCAGCTAACAAAGAGACTGCAGTTACTAGAAATGTGTTTATCCAATATAACGTTCAGACTGCCAATATCCAGGAAATACTCAATAGCAAATGTTAATAAAAAAGATATTCCACTACAAATATCATACAATACAAGTCATGGTGAACTTTATCCCATGTTCTTTATAGATAGAGATTGTCTGTGTTCGCCCCGCGGGGGCCCCCCCCCCCGCTTCCCTCGCCGTGACTTTACACCGTAGATGCTGCTTTAATATTTCTCTAAGCTAACTACATAAAATGTTAAAATCTCTAAACTAACTAAATTGGAAGGATCACAGCTAATAGCAGAGCGTTTCTCTGTGCAGATAAATAGACTAATTGCGCTGCGCTGGGTGGCCACAGGCAGAGCGCACGTCTTTCCCTATGAGACGCTGAGAGACACTGAGCTGAAACCAGAAACATGTCTCTAGTAAAACGAGCAAGTCATGTGATTTTTCCAGCCAATCGCAAAACCATACTATCCAGTCATGAAGTCGCACACAACATCTCACAATGCTCTATTTGTAATCTGATTTGCTGGCCGCCAAAAGTACAGGAAGCGCGAAAAAAGGCGCGATCTTAAGAGATGATGCTCAGATTTTAACCTTAATTATCGAATGATCTGGAAATTTGATCACATAAAAACCTTGCCGATTTCAAAACTTTGTCGATAAAAAATAGCTCAACACTATACCCTATCTATCTATCTATCTATCTATCTATCTATCTATCTATCTATCTATCTATATATCTATTATCTATATATCTATCCTATAATATCTATCTATCCCATATCTATCTATCTAATATCTATCCCATATCTATCTATCTATCTAATATCTATCTATCTCATATCTATCTATCTATCTATCTATCTATCTATCTATCTATCTATCTATCTCATATCTATCTATCTATCAATCTATCTATACATACATATATCTATCTATCTATCATATCTAATCTATTTATCTATCTATCTATTCTATATATTATCTATTATTATTATCTATCTATCTATCTACTACATATCTTATCTGATCCCATAGCTTATCTATCTATCTATCTATCTATCTATCTAATATCTATCTATCTAATATCGTATTCTATCCCTATCTATCTATCTAATCTATCAATGTACTATCTATCTATCCCATATCTATCTATCTATCTATCTATCTATCTATCTATCTATCTATCTATCTATCTATCTGCCTGTCTGTCTGTCTGTCTATCTATCTGACCATCCAATTGCATTTATGTGTCTGTCAATCCATATATATACTTTATATATAAATTATCCTGTCTAATATTAATTCGATCTATCTATAATTATTCCTATCCATTTCTTCTCCACAAATATCTATCTATCCATAATCTCTCTATCTATATATCTATCTAATCTATCATCAATATCTATCTATCTATCCATTCTATCTTCTATCTATCTATCTATCATATTCTATTCTATCTATCTATCCCATATCTATCAATCTATGCCCATATCTATCTATCTATATATCTAATTCTATCATTATTATCCTATCTATCTATCTATCTATCTATACTATCCTTATTCTATCATATCTATCTATCTATCTATTAATATCTTACTTATCCCATATCTATCGATTATTTCATATCTATCTATCCCGATTCTCTATCTATCCCATATCTATTCTCCATCATCTATCTATCTATCCCATATCTTTATCGTATCTATCTATATATCTATCTATCTATCTCCTATCTATCAATCTATCTATCTCATATCTATCTATCTATAATATCTATCTATCCCATATCTATCGATCTATTTCATATCTATCTATCCCATCTCTATCTATCCCATATCTATCTCTCCCATATCTATCTATCTATCTATCTATCTATTTCATATCTATCTATCTATCTATCTATCTATCTCTCTATCCCATATCTATCTATCTATCTATCTATATATCCCATATCTATCTACCTATCACATATATATCTATCTATCTATCCATCCATATATCCATCCATCTATGTTTCTATCTATCCCTATCTATCTATCTATCTATCTATCTATCTATCTATCTATCTATCTATCTATCTCATATCTATCTATCTATCCATCCCATATCTATCTATCTATCTATCTATCTATCTATCTATCTATCTATCTATCTATCTATCCCATATCTATCTTTCTGGATGCGATTTTCCTTCATACTTTTGCAGTGATTTCAGTGATGTGCTGGAACACGTGTTCTAACTTGTTGCAAGCTTGCGTGGACTGAATACAGATCAGCTGCGAGCTTTGTGCTTTCTTGACCTTGCTTTCTCGGTGTAAGCATCTCGGTTTTTGCTTCCCATGTAGGAGTCTGTGGGCAGACAGTGGGAAGCAGATGGCAGTGTTGTCTAATGAGGACCTGTACATTACTACGAGGGTCAACACTGTCTGTTCTACCATCAAGAGTGGCGTGGCCATTGTAAAAATAATTACATTGTAACAGTCTCTAGAATAAGTGCCGAATACTTGTCCTGTACTTGGTCTCACATGAAAAATGTAGTCACTTCGATTAGTTTTGATTCACAAAGAGGTGGAACTTGAAGCTCCTGGACCCCAGTGTGAAGTCTGTAGGGGATGTTCACTCTATGTCTTTTAGATACATGTTCGGATCCATGTCTTGGACCTTATTTGGACCCAAACACACATCTAACTTTGGGTACGTGTTGGCTGCGTTTTATACGGCGCTTTTTCATACACTTTTTTATATCCGAAAAACGTATTCAAAACACTGTGTGAACATCTCCTAAGAAGTCCCGATCTCCAGTGCACCATCACTGGTGTCTTCCTAGGTGGAAGTGGAAACTATGGGCTCCATAAGGCCTTAGGGTCCAAGTGCACTCAAACAAAACCACCCATTGTGATAGTCTTTTCTGGTTCCCTCCACGTAGGCTCGTGTACAGTATGGTTCCAAGTCGCGCAAGTGTATTATACAATAATGGCACCAGGTAGGATGAGAAACCGGAACTGGGTCATGTCTTTTTCCTTTTAATCATCAATTAGGACCAACATCTCCCATTGTACTTAAACGAGGCTGGTGAACTACAAAACTTTAGAGACCTCTGGTCCACTCCAACCTATCAGGAGAGATAGAACAGCTCTGTAGCTATAGCAACCAGTGCTGTCAGCCTACCAGGAGAGATTGAACAGGTCTGTAGCTATAGTGACCAGCGCTGGCAGCCTATCAGGAGATGGAACAGGTCTGTAGCTATAGCAACCAGTGCTGTCCGCCTATCAGGAGAGATAGAACAGGTCTGTAGCTATAGCAACCAGTGCTGTCAGCCTATCAGGAGAGATTGAACAGGTCTGTAGCTATAGTGACCAGCGCTGGCAGCCTATCTCAGCAGATGGAACAGGTCTGTAGTTATAACAACCAGTGCTGTCAGCCTATCAGGAGAGATTAAAACAGGTCTGTAGCTATAGCAACCAGTGCTGGCAGCCTATCAGGAGAGATTGAACAGGTCTGTAGCTATAGTGACCAGCGCTGGCAGCCTATCAGCAGATGGAACAGGTCTGTAGTTATAACAACCAGTGCTGTCAGCCTATCAGGAGAGATAAAACAGGTCTGTAGCTATAGCAACCAGTGCTGGCAGCCTATCAGGAGAGATTGAACAGGTCTGTAGCTATAGTGACCAGCGCTGGCAGCCTATCAGCAAATGGAACAGGTCTGCAGCTATAGCAACCAGTACTAGCAGCCTATCAGAAGAGATTGAACAGATCTGTAGCTATAGCGACCTGAGGAGCTGATGCAGCCCATACAAGAGGGGATATCTAAGAATAGGTAGTGCACTGTTATTGGACACATATTGCAAAGTGACTTGTTTTTGCAAGATCTTTAACATAGAAAGCAGCAATCCCTGTAGTGAGACAACCCCTTTTAAGAGCAATTTGAAGAGATCTAGTATAGCAGCCTATCAGGAGAGACAGAACAGGTCTGTAGCTATAGCAACCAGTGCTGACAGCCTATCAGGAGAGATAGAACAGGTCTGTAGCTATAGTGACCAGTGCTGGCAGCCTATCGAGACACTGAACAGGTCTGTAGCTATAGTGACCAGAGCTGGCAGCCTATCAGGATAGATCAAACAGGTCTGTAGCTATAGTGACCTGAGGAGCTGATGCAGCCCATACAAGAGGGGATATCTAGGAATAGGTAGGACACTGTTAATGGACATAAATTACAAAGTGACTTGTTTTTGCAAGATCTTTAACATAGAAAGCAGCAATTTTTGTAGTGGGACAACCCCTTTAATGGTTCTTGGTTGCAGCGTCCCTCGAGAAAGCTGCTGCAGCAATGTCATGAGTCATCTGCAGTCAGGTGTGACGTCCGTTAGTATAGCCCTCCTCGATAAAAGCCGCCAACATATCTATACAGTGTGGTCGTAGCTATTCCATAAGTGTTTAAGATAAGAACAATTAGAAATCAGGGTGAGAATGAATAGAGAAGTGAATTTGAATAACGAATTGCTTATGAAGGCATAAAAGACTCCATACAAGCAATAGACACCGAGTAACACCCACACACACTGCAAAACAAGCCATTCACCTTCTATCATCATTCAACATACCAATTACCTCTCCCTATCACTCAGCATGGCTATCACCTCTGCCGATCACTCGTCAGCTACACCCACCACTCATGGTGCCCATTATCCGCCTTTATTTCACGAGAACCTTTTTCATTAATATACGCTGTTCGGTTGGCAAGGTTAACATGGAGCAGTATGCAGCGTCTAAAGTTAGACCGAATAACTTGAATCCTACTCAATCTCTATTATACGCTGGATACAATGAACGTCAGAGTATGATCGCTTCTTACAGTGGGATCGGGGGATGGAAGCATTTTTGTGTAGTCCAAGTTGTAATACTATGGAATTTATGCGTAACTTTTAGTTGTCCTGCATCAGAGGCCACTAATGAACTGACCCACCAGAGGACTAGAGAGCTCAGCTCCTCTCCTCTATCATATAACCTGCATTTTATTTAATTTCTGATGTAAAGCGGATTCCTGCTGAGTTCATATTTAGATGTTCTAGAAATTTTTGTGATTCCTCTTCAGTTCCTTTCCATATATATATTAGGTCATCTATAAACCTCCTATAGTACACAATGTTGGACTTATATGGATTATAGTCTGAAAGAATGTATAATTCCTCCAGGGTACCCATAAACAGGTTGGCCAGCGATGGGGCTACTCTTGTTCCCATCGCCGTACCAACCTGCTGGTGAAAGTGGACTCCATCCTACTCTAAATAGTTGTTCTTAAGTTGGAAGAACATCCAGAAGGAAACTATATGGTAAGAATACAACCTATAGATTTTATTAAGGAAGATACTGTTGACAGATTACAAACACTAGTTAATAAAGAGTCCTATTGGATATTCAAGTTAAATACACTTAGTCCATAGGGGCTTAATGAAGTACAGGAGCTCATCAGGTAAAGGTCTTGCAAAATAGAGAGTAAAAAAACAAGTGCAAAATATATCAGGGAGATACAAGTTTCAGTGATTTTAAGGATAAAGGATAGTATGTAATGAAATTGTTAAAATTTTAGGTTTTAATCATCTCGGGTGAGCAAGCAGAGAGTCCGGCGCGCTGTATGGGCAAGGAGCATGCGCATTGAGACCTGCGATCTCACAGACAGGGCAGAAGTGACGTAGGAAAAATGGAAACTTCCGTTCAAATCTGGGTAAGGTCCAGAGAGAGAATAACACACGCCGAATACAATTCTCAAGAATAAGGTATAAGTTGTATATTATAATGTATAGATAAATGGCATTTTAACAAATATGGCTTGAATATGGACCTCTACATACGTAGAGGATTTGCGGTGTAGTGGTGGATTAACATCTATTAAAATAAGACACGTCCCAGGAAGGGGAAGGTCCTCTTTCTCTTTGCTCTATATAAGGAGCTTTTTATAAATGAATTTTACTCCTGATGAAGCACGACAGGATTCGTGCGAAACGCGTTGAGATTATAGACTTTAAAAAAAAAAAAAATCTTTTTTTTGTATTGTGTATAGATTTTAAATATAAAAAATATTGTATATGGAAAATTTTCCTTGAAATTTATGATCAAAAGATCTATACAGAAGCACTGAGAGTACTCCTTCTAAGGTTTTTGAGCATTCAATGACATTCTTTTGAATTTGGATATAACCCTATATCACAGAGCTCAGCTTCTCTCCTCTATCATATAACCCTATATATCACAGAGCTCAGCTACTCTCCCTCTATCATATAACCCTATATATCACAGAGCTCAGCTTCTCTCCTCTATCATATAACCCTATATATCACAGAGCCCAGCTAATCTCCTCTACCATATAACCCTATATATCACAGAGCCCATCTAATCTCCTCTATCATATAACTCTATATATCACAGAGCTCAGCTTCTGTTCTCTATCATATAACCCTATATATCACAGAGCTCAGCTCCTCTATCATATAACCCTATATATCACAGAGCTCAGCTTCTCTCCTCTATCATATAACCATATATATCACAGAGCTCAGCTTCTCTCCTCTATCATATAACCCTATATATCACAGAGCTCAGCTCCTCTCCCTCTATCATATAACCCTATATATCACAGAGCTCAGCTTCTCTCCCCTATCATATAACCCTATAATATCACAGAGCTCAGCCACTTCCTATATCATTATAACCCTATATATCACAGAGCTCAGCTTCTCTCCTTTATATATAACCCTATATTATCAAGAGCTCAGCTTCTCTCCTCTATCATATAACCCTATTAATCACGAGAGTCACCTTCAATATAACCCTATATATCACAGAGCTCAGCTTCTCTCCTCTATCATATAACCCTATATATCACAGAGCTCAGCTCCTCTCCCTCTATCATAAAACCCTATATATCACAGAGCTCAGCTTCTCTCCTCTATCATATAACCCTATATATCACAGAGCTCAGCTCCTCTCCTCTATCATATAACCCTATATATTCGGTTTGATCCCTTAACCCCACATACGGTATTTTCTGCAGTGGCCAGGTATCCATATATCAGTACACTTTGCTTTAACAACCTGTCCTCCTTGCTAAATGCTATATCAAGCATACAAAAGACATAATTACACTTAAGCAAATGCTCTCAACCAGTGACACATACATTCGCTTGATGATTCATCCAAATGAACACAAACCAGGTGGCTCCTCAGAAGTATCTGTAGTTTCTGATATGCTCTTCAGATTTAATGTAAATGTGCGAGCAGGGTATTATGTAAGTGCAAAATCCGTCTCACATATTTCTTATTATTAGCTCCACTTATCTCTCTATACAAATAATAGCTGCAGTAACAGGACATTTTCTTCTATAAATTGTGTTCAGGTTAAGCGACAAATGAAAAAATCTGTTTTATGGTGCTTGGGCTACATAAGGGTTCATGCCTACAGCGGGTGTCAAGTACATAGAACCTGTGTGGCTGTACATGGAGTCCATAGGACCCTAAAACAGATCTGTAGGCACCTCATGTTCCACCATGAAGGGTCTCTAGTAGAAGACAACATCATTTGGAGCCAATGACTTGTCATTAGTGTCTATGTCTTGAAGGTTTTTCCTCATTGTGTGTACAGGATATGCCATAAATGTCTAATAGATGTGGTCAAGCTCGGACTGGCCCACAGGGGAATAGGAGAAACCCCCAGTGGGTCCCTGAGCATGGTAGACCTGGAGTTGTCTTTTAACTGCATTTGTGTCCTCAGAAAGGGCAAAAAAAGCAAAGAAAGAGAGGCAAAAAGCAAGAGGCAGGGTATTGGAGGCATGTACAGTCATTTACAGTAGCTATAAGTTGGGCCCCTAAAATAAATTCCACCGGTGGGCCCAGAAACAGCTCAGCTGGTGGGCTCCTAGAATCAATTCCACCTGTGGGCCCAGAAACAACTCAAGTGTTGCCCCGTAGAATCAACTCCACCTGTGGGCCTAGAAACAACTCAACTGGTGGCCCCATAGAATCAACTCCACCTGTGGGCCCAGAAACAACTCAACTGGTGGCCCGTTGAATCATCTTAACCTGTGGACCCAGAAACAACTCAATTATTGGTTCCTAGAATCATCTTCACCTGTGGACTCAGAAATAATTCGACTGGTAGGACCCTTGAATCAACTCCACCTGTGGGCCCAGAAACAACTCAACTGGTGGTCCTGTAAAATCAACTCCATCTTTGGGCCCGGAAACAGCTCAACTGGTGGTCCCATAGAACCAACTCGATATGTGGGCCCAGAAACAACTCAACTGGTGATCCCATAGAATCAGTTCCACCTGTGGGCCCAGAAACAACTCAACTGGTGGCCCCTAGAATCATCTTTACCGGTGGGCTCAGAAATAACTCAACTGGTGGGATCCTGGAATCAACTCCACCTGTGGGCCCAGAAACAACTCAACTGGTGGCCCCTAGAATCATCTTTACCTGTGGGCTCAGAAATAACTCAACTGGTGGGATCCTGGAATCAACTCCACCTGTTGGTCCTAGGTAGCCCAGTGGACACTGGATGTGGTTCTCAACTTGGGATTAGCACCTATGTAGAAAATAAGTGAGTGAAGAGAATTGCACATGCACAGCTCTCTCTCTATTCAAAGTAATGTAAACTCAGTTGTCATAGAAGTGTATGGAATTAATGTAAAGTACATCCAACGAAAGAAACAGTGGGGAAAATATTATGAAGTTACTGCTACACACTAACTATATAATAACATAGCCTATAGGCAAAGAAAAGAAGGAAGACCATCAAGTCCTCTGCAGCGTTGATCCAGAGGAAGTAAAAAAAAAAATCATATGGGGCAGAAGCCAGTTTCCCTTTTCTTAGGAAAAAAAAATCTTTTTGGCTCCAAATATGGTAAATTCTTGGGCCATTGACCCATCTCTATACAGTATGTACAGTTTATGAATAAGTACATATACATTTTCATATGATGTATATATGAATATATATTAATATATAAGGTATGTATTTCAGTGCAACTATATATATTATTTTATATAAAATATATATATATATATATATAATATATTAAATTTTATTATATATATATTTTATATATACGGGGTACCATACCATATATATATTATAGTTATGTATATATAAAGATATATTTAGATATTTAAAAAATGTATATTTGTAGATATCTGTGTATATATTTATATATAGTTTATAAATATACTTACACTCACCGGCCACTTTATTAGGTACACCTGTCCAACTGCTCGTTAACACTTCATTTCTAATCAGCCAATCACATGGCGGCACTCAGTGCTTTAGGCATGTAGACATGGTCAAGACAATCTCCTGCAGTTCAAACCGAGCATCAGTAGGGGGAAAAGAAAGGTGATTTGAGTCCCTTTTTGAACGTGGCATGGTTGTTGGTGCCAGAAGGGCTGGTCTGAGTATTTCAAAAAATTTGTGATCTCCTGGGATTTTCACGAAACAACCATCTTTTAGGGTTTACAGAGAATGGTCCGAAAAAGAAAAAACATCCGTGAGCGGCAGCCCTGTGGGCGGAAATGCCTTGTTGATGCCAGAGGTCAAAGGAGAAGGGGCAGATGGTTCGAGCTGATAGAAAGGCAACAGTGACTCAAATAGCCACCCGTTACAACCAAGGTAGGCAGAAGAGCATCTCTGAACGCACAGTACGGCGAAAATTTGAGGCAGATGGGCTACAGCAGCAGAATACCACACCGGGTGCCACTCCTTTCAGCTAAGAACAGGAACTGAGGCTCCAAATTTGCCCAAACTCATCGAAATTGGACAGTTAGAAGATTGGAAAAACGTTGCTGGTCTGATGAGTCCCCGATTTCTGCTGCGACTTTTGGATGGTAGGGTCAAAAATTTGGCGTCAACAACATGAAAGCATGGATCCATCCTGCCTTGTATCAAGGGTTTTGGGGCTGGTGGTGGTGGTGTCATGGTGTGGGGAATATTTTCTTGGCACTCTTGGGCCTCTTGGTACCAATTGAGCTTCGTTGCAACACCTTGTGGAATCTTGCCACGAATAATTGGGCAGTTTCTGAAGGCAAAAGGGGGTCCAACCCGTTACTAGCATGGTGTACCTAATAAAGTGGCCGGTGAGTGTATATATACAGTTTAAAACTATATTTATATTTATATATGTACACATATAAATGAACAAATATATGTAAATATATGTGGTATACATATAGGGCGACATGTATGATCGGGATTTGCGCCCGGTTTCTGGCGGAAACTGCGCCTCACCGGTCCGAATCCACTGTTGGACGCAGTGATGCGGTGTTAGGTGCAACCTTCGCCACTTTCGGATGCGCCTAACATGAAGGGGCGTGCAATGGGCGCGGTGTGGGCATTCTGGGACGCGACGTGGCAACTTCGAATACTCCGAGGCATGCATGATCGCGGGTCGGCAAAGTGCGGCGCATTGCAGCTCCGACAGGCAGACCTAGTTGAATGTGGTCTACCTGAGCCGGAGGAGGCGAAGTGAAGCGAGAACGTAATGGGGCAAAATGTGCTCTAGGTCGACTGTTACAAAAAGTACAATACTAAAAATGAGTTGTCTAAAAAATTATTTCATTAATAAAGATAAATATCAAAGTTGTCTAAAAACGATTAAATAGATTGAAAAAGTTGATCATTTAAAATCAAAGGGAAAATATATAAGATCGCTAAAGAAATAAATCTCAGCTCTCAGCTCCGTGCGGCATGGAGTATGACTCCAAAAATTGTTTTTATTAGGTGTAAAACATTTTCTGTAAAAGAGCTAAAACCTTTTTAAAAAAATACATAAAAAAATATAACAAAAAAATCAATAACGGCGCAACATCAGGAATTGGGAAATTGAAAACTGTCGGGAAATGCAGTAATTCTAATTCTGTAAGTTGCGCCGATGTGTATATAAAATGAACAATAATATGTGGGTAACAATAATACACGAATATATATTAATTCAATAAGTTCATTTTTATTTCTTTATTTTCCTTAGCCCCACATTATTGATCATTTTATATACAGATCGGTACAACTTCGGGAAATCTTATTTTTTGATCTTGGCATGTACAGTTTTATTACAGATTGCATTAGAAAACCCATAAGAGCGTCGCTCGTTTTCATTGGCCAAATAACCGCGCCTCTTTTAACTTAGCCAATTTACAAACAGAGCTCGATCTGCATTTCTTTTCCCCATAGAACTCTATGAGATAAGTAGCTCACCCCGCTGATTGGCTATAGGAAAGAGCCCCCCTTCCCCCCAACCAATCCAGTTACTAGAATATTTCCCATAGACAGTAATAACTTTTAGGGCCCCCTTTCTATCGCGCCCTTCTTCCTCCACTCAAAATCGACCCCATACATATGATTGGTGGATTCATATCTGTCGCCTGGGCTCAACCAACCAGCTATTGTCTTCATTTTTTACTGTATTTTGAACTGTCCCGCCTTTTCATTTTTGGTCAACACTTCTCCATAGGATATAATGGGTCTTTGTCGCTCCTATTCTGATTGGTCAATAGTTCTCCATAGGTTTTAATGGGACACTGTCGCTCCTATTCTGATTGGCTGGTTTATGCCGACCAATGAGAAGCGCTTACAGAATTTGAATTACTGTATTTCCCGGCAATTTACAATATCCCAATTCCTAATGTTGCGCCGTTATTGATTTTTTGTTAGTGATTTTATTTACGATTTTTTTTATTCTCCATGCCTCACGGAGCTGAGAGCCGAGATTTATTTCTTGAGCGATCTTATATATTTTCCCTTTGATTTTTAATGATCCACTTTTTCACTACATTTAATCGCTTTTAGGCAGCTTTGATTTTTCTATTTATTCATTCATTCATTTGAAAGGCAACTCTTTTTGCTATTCACTAACATGTTTAATGATTTCTCGCTATTTTCCAGCCTGTCTCGAATCGGAATACATGTTAAGCACAGTCCAGCACTTCCCCTAAGTCCCGCATGCGTCTCACACACGGGCGAGGCGCAGGGAACTTTTCACCGCATGTATGAGCGCACCCCCTTGGGCGCCGACATACATGAGGCACAGCTTTCACGTTTGAGCACTCGAATAGTGGGGCTTTGCTATAAGTGGGATTTGATATATTGTATATGTGGTCCATGGTTTTTATATATCATATATATAATATATATATGGTTGATTTTATATATTGGGTTATATATGTATATATATGTTGTTATAGATGGGTTTTACATGGTATGTAATATTGTATTATATAGGGTGTTTATGTATGGGATATATTAGTATATATATGGTGTTTATATATGGTATATATATATATATAAATATATATATATATATATATCATTTATGTAGGGATATATGATATATATTGTTTATATATATATATATATAACGTATATAGTGTTATAATAGGTATTTATGGTATTTTATATATATTTTTATTATATTTTTTTTTTATGTTAATAATAATATTATAGTTATTTAGTTATGTATGGGAAATATGTATATATATGGTATTTGTATATGGGATATATATGTATATATAGTGTTTATATATGGCATATATATGTGAAATATATGTATATATATCCCATATGTATGTAAATATTTATACATAAATATAAAATAGATTATAAAACTAAGGGTTATATTACTAGATTTCTGGAGATGGGTCAGTGATCCAAGGAGAAAATCTCTTCCAGCGCTTGTACAAAATTTTTTAATTTTCTTCATAAAAAAAATGCACTTTATTATATCCTGAGTACAAAAAATAGTTAAAAAGCAAAATTTGACAATAAACAAATAGGTCTTCCATGCGCTTCGAGCCAACGCCATGGGCTCTTAGTCGTGACAATGATCCAAGGGTTTATTCTGCCATATTTGGAGCCAGATTATTTTCCTATGTATTGTAGGTATTCTTTTATATGACTGCTTTTCTTTCCCTGTTATTCCTCACTGTATGTCGTACAATACGTGGGGGCAATTAAACACCTCCGAGAATCTAATCTTGCATTAAAGATTTGGAGGAGTAGTCAACATCTACATAATGCCTATCTGAGCATCAGCAAATGTAGCTAAAACCTGAGCCTGCACCCTTTTGCGTTTAATAAATTGTATAATTTAATTTAGGCTGTTAGTCCCCAAAACCTCTGAACTTTTCCCTCACTGAAGAAGATTGATTGAGGTGTTAATGAAACCAATAGCTTAAGAGCATTAGGAATAATCTATTGGTATCTAGGTCATAGGCAGCTGGAGCGATGCTCTGCAGAGGACTTTACAGGCACTATAGTTCTCAGACGCTTTTAGGCCCGTGGGGCCCACCCTTTTGACTTAAACGTTAATAATCCCTAATATTTTAAAAAATACGGGATCGGCCCCCAAAAATCAAAAAAAAAATTTAGACAATATATAGCAATATAGCAAAAATAAGTAAAGCAGTAAAGGAAGGTTAGACAAATGATGTGTAGCTTGAAAGGGTTTTAAAGGCCCTAAATGCCTTTAAACGGGGCCCGGACCTAGCCCCATTCCTAGTTGTCCTAACCGACCAAAGAGGGTGATTTTTAAAACAAAATTTCCCCTTAAATGGGCCGTTTTTTTCCCCAAAATTTCAGGGTGTTTTAGAAGGTCCATTTTAGGCCTTTGTTTTAAAGTGTGCCAGGGGCCCTTGCTTTAGAAAGGAGACCTTAAACCTTACTCAAGGGTCATCAGTGGTAAGCCTTGCCCCATGACAGAGCATACCTGCCAACAGCCCCAAAGACCTTGCTAAAGGGAAGTTTAAGCTAATTTGTGTGGGAAAAATTTTGTTTGGGCTTGGGGCTTGGGGAAAATTTAAAAGAGCCCCCCAAGATGGATGGGGTTTTTTTAGGGTTTGCCCCATATCTTTCCCCATAGGGGGTCAGCTTTGTTTCTGGGGTTTACAAAGGGTTGCCACCCAACCCTGGGGGCTTTGTTTCCCTTATGGTGTTTTAAGGTTTTTCCACAACGGGCAGGGCTTTGCTTTTTGATGGCACATAGGGACTAAAAGTTTTGGGGTAAAACCTTTCTTTTTGGTTTTACCCTTTGGGGGAGGGCTTTGTTTTTTGATGGAAACTTTGGGGATGGAAATTTGTTAGGGGTTGAACTTTTATTTTTTTGTGGTAGATACCTTTTGCAGCCATTTTGGTTTGGGGCCCCTTTGGGCTTTCTTTTAGAAAAATAGGGATCGCAGCTATGAGACAGGGCTTTGTTTTCTGATGATGCATAAGGATACCCCAACATTTAAAAGGGCTTTGCTTTGGGGTTGATGTACGGAAAATTTGACCATACCAAAACCCTTTTCACTAACTTGTACTACTTCCTCCACAGACATTTTCCCCCCTTTCCACCTCCGGTCCCCTTTCCCCTTTTTGTAGATTGTAACCCCTGGGGGGTTGGGTCCTCTTCCCTCTGTTTTTCCCCCCATTGTATTTTCCCTTATCACGTACTCGTTTGACTTATGTAATGTATGAAAACCCACCTCGAATTTTTACAGCCCCCTAAAAATAAATTTGGCGCTTTTTAACTAAAAAAATAATAAAAATTTAAAAAATTTGTTTTTTGAGGGATGAATCAAAAAATCACACCCAATAGGGGAGGGTTTTCCCTTTTTGATTTTTACTTTGGGGATCCATCCATAGAGTGGGGGGGGGTTTTGCTTTTTGATGTTACATAGGGATTACACGCATAGGGGGGTTTTTTGTTTTTTGGGATGTTACTTGGGTTTTTCCCACGCATAGGGCAGGGTTTTTGTTTTTTTGATGTTTTCCCGGGCCAAATTGGGGAGGGCTTTGTTTTTCCAAAATTGGGAAATTTGGACCCACACCCTTGGGGGCAAAGGCTTTGCTTTTTGTTTGGGTAAAAAAGGGGATTTGAAACCATAGGGGAGGGCTTAGTCTTTGCTGGTGCATGAGGATTGCAGCCATAGGGGAGGGCTTTTCTGTTTGATGGTACACAGGGACCACATCCATAGGGGAGGGCTTTGATTTCCAATTGTGAATTTGGGAAACACACCCTTTGGGGGGGGCCCTTTTTGTTTGATGGTAAAGGGACCCATCCATGGGTAGGGCTTGGGGTTTTAAAAATTTTCTTTTTGGGATAAATTTCGTAGCGGAGGGTTTTTGTTTTCCAATTGGGGATTCTGGATCGCATCCATAGCGGAAGGGTTTGCTTTTTGATGTTACATAGTGATTGCAGCCATAAAGGAGGGCTCTGCTCTTTGATGGCACAGATGGATTAGAGCCGTAGGCAGGCTGGGAAATGGCCCAAAGGGTAAAATAGGGAAAAACCCCCGGTGGGGTCCATGGGGCGTGGGTAGATGGGGAGTTTTTTTTAATCTATTTATTTTTTCCCTAGGAGAGCAAAAAGGCGGGAAAAAGAGAGGCAAAAAAATTTAAAAGAGGCAAAAGATAGGAAGATGGCCGTTTTTTAAACATTAGGTGTAGAGTGGGCCCCTAAAATAAACTCTACTGGTGGGCCCAGAAGGGCAGTTTCAATTGTGGGCTAAAAAATGTCTCCCCCTTTTGGGGCCTTAGGCATCTCAGTCCAAAAACGGGCCCCGTGGGGTGTGGGCTTTGTTTTTGATGGCACAAAGGGATTGCAGTCATAGAAGAGGGCTTTGCTCTGTGATGGTGCTTGGGGTTTGCACCCCTTTGGATGGGGCCCCTTTCCCTTTTTGATGGAAACATTGGGGGCCCACAGCCATAGGGGGGGCTTTGTTCTGTGTTTGGTTCTTGGGGTTTGAAAGCCCTTTTGAAGGGTTTGCTTTTTGTTTGGTAATTTGGGGGACCACAGCCATAGGGAGGGCTTTGTTCCCGTGATGGTGCTAAAGGATTGAAAGCCTTTAGTTGGGGTTTTTGCTTTTGGGGTTTACTTAGGGCCCAAACAGCCTTTTGGGGAAAGGGCTTTTTTCCTGTGATGGTGCATAAGGATTTCAGCCATTGGTTAGGGCTTTGTTTTTCAATGGTACATAGGGACCACAGCCATAGGGGATGGTCTCTGTGCGATTGCTTTTGGATTTTAAGGACGCGAGGGTCGGGCATGATTTTTAAGGGGTTTGCCTTCTTTGAGTCAGATTTTTGAAGTGTCACTTTGGGTTTCTCGGGTTTGGGCCCCTTTCCAAACCCCGTTTTAACCCAAAAGATATGTATATGTTAATCTTGTTTTCAATATTTCCCTTGAGAAAAGTTTTTTAATTTTTTTTCCAAGCATGCTACTGAAAGGGTTTGGCACGGAAACTACAGCAAAATGTGCCAGATTTAACATTTGTTTTTTCTAAAAATTTTTTTTTAAATTTGCATTTTTCCCAGGTAATTTTTTGAGCAAATTTTTCCCCAAAAATTTAACTGTGTTTTTAGAAAAAAGTCATCAAAGTAGGCTTGTCTGTGACACATTACACTAATATATCATCAAATGTACTCCCAAAGAAGCTCCTTGTTTGAATAGTCCCCAAAATTATCCAAGTGATTTCCCTGGAAAAAGGTTTTTAATTTGTTTAAAGGGCCCCAAAAAGGGGAAAAGGTTTTTACTACAATTATGGGGACTAAAAACGGGAAATGTTTGGGGAACACGTGACAAAAACCCGGGCCCAAAAAAATTTAATGGAAATTTATAAGCCCACATTTCCCAAAAAGGGAATAGACCGTCAATTACCCCCCTGTTTTTTTTGAATAAAAAATGTTTGGCAAAATTTAAACTTTTTTGTCACGAAAGAAAAAGGGAAATATAAAATTGTTAAAAATGTAAAAATTTTTCCAGGGTTTCCCAAAATAAATTTAACTCAAAATTACAACTAAGGTAAAACCCTTAAAATCACCCCCCGATCTTTCGGGTTAAACCTTTCCCCAAACCCCGTAAAATTTCTTTCAAGTGGGGGCCATTTTTGGGTATTGCGCTTACCCCAAAAAAATTGTGATCAGGCCCAAAGCTTTTTGGTATCAAAAATTACCCCTTAAATCATATGAATGTCGTCGATGTGGGGCCCTTTGGACTATTTAATAGCCCACAAAAGTGCCATAAATGAATCTTTTTTTTTTGCCCCCAAAGTAGCCCCTTGGCTGCTAATATAGTTTTTTAATGAGTTTTTAACGGGGCTGGTGAAAATTGCTAGTCAAAAATAAATTACTATTGAGAAAAAATTATATTTTGAATTTTTTCTATTTTATACCAAATTTTATCTTTGCTCTGATAATAAAGTTTGAACCTTTGCCTGTTTTTATTGAAATCAATGCCCTTTTGGGTCTTTTTTGGGCCCAAAATTTTAAAAGGGGGCCTGCTTAACTTTGTTGCCCTTAATATACTTGGCTTAATGAGTGTGTTTGATCTTTTTTCCTTGTGTATTTAAAGATGTGTGATTTTTTGTCACCCGTCGGGAGGGTTTTTTTTTATGTATTGTACTTTTGAACTCCGGGGGTCGGCCACTCCAGGGAAAGGGTGGGAAATAAAAAAATTTAACCCCTGTGCTTTTTTTAAGGGGCCCCAACACCCTTAGGTATTGTCCCCCCAATTTTGTTGAAGAAAACATATATAAATCGGGCATTTTTGTCATGAAGCTTCAAAACCCCTCTTTTTCCCCATGTTAGAGAGGGTTATTTCATGGTTTTGTTTGCTCCCTGGGGGGGTTTTCTCGTTCCATTGCCATTTTTTGGGGCTTCTGGTTGTTATTCCGGATTCGTTGATTGGTAATACCTGGGGGGTGAAGTTTTTAAGCCCCTTAAAACTTTTGTAAAAAATATTTTTTTTTTCTTAAAAACTGAAATTTAATATCTCACATTTTTTGTAATCATTTTATTTTTTCCCTTTTTCATACTTTTTTTTATTTTTTGGAAACTATTGAAAAAATTAAAGCTTTTTAAATACCTTTTTAACTGGCCTTCTTTAAACCCTTTTATCCCGAACCTGTTATCGTTGAATTGGGCCCAAAACAGCTGGTCAAGGTTGTTGAAGGACTTGGGGGGAGGTAATTCGGTATGACTCCTCTCCAATAAGAATGTTACACACTCCTTGGCTAACATAAGCTGGACATAAACTTTAGATAAATATCAGCAGATCCTGTTGGTGTTGAAAGGACCCAACAAAAATTTAATTGGAACCATTTTTTCTCAGACTCTGGGCATGTTGGATTTTTTCAAAATCGTTTTTTTATTTGAAGGTGTGTTAAGTGATGTTTGTGTTGTCCCAGCTGTTTTAAATCTTTCGCTATGATGTTTCCAAAACATGAATTTTCCAACCCCCTGGTTTTCTTCTAGTTTGCACCTTTAGGCAAATTGGGAAACTGGTTTTTTCTTTGCAAGGGGAAGAAAAATGGTTAATCCTTGGGGAAAAAAAAGTAGTAAAAAACTTGCATGGTTACATTTCTACCTCTGTTACATTGTTGAAGATACTTTATCAACTTCCATTGCTTGCCAATGGAATGTCTTGGTGAGGTTGCAAGGAACGGGGTTGGGGAAACCCCTTTTTTGGTGGGGGGGGGGCCCTGGGGAAAAATTGTCCCTTAAAAACTTTCTTAATAATCATTTCGGGAAAATTTTAAAATTAAAAGAGTCTTTTAAAGGAAAAAACGGGCCCCCTTAAAAAACTTACCCCAATTACACTTTTTTCCAATAAATAATAATAGTTTTTACCCCAATAATTAAGACTACAAATGGTGGCTGATCATTGCACTATCAAACTGCCCGGGTTGACACCCAAAACAGGTTATATTGGTGCTATGTTTCTCTTCCTTACATCATCTTATGACTTGAGTACCTTAAAGGGGTATTCTCACCACATTGATTAGGCAGAGGTAAATAAACCCCTTAAAACATTGCTTTTTTTGATTTTCCTTTCTTTTTTTCTGAATTAGAACAGTTGCTATTCTCAAAATCCCCCAACCACCTCTTTCGCTTAGCAAATGACCGTATTGTTTCCTTTTCTTTCTGCTGGGGTCTTAACAGCAGCACAAAAACTTGTTTATGTTTTTTAATTTACAAACTTTAAACCCCTTTTTAAAGGGTTTCTAGCCTTTTGCCCAATTGTTTAAAAAACCCCCTCCCTAAATTTTCCCCATAATAGGCTTTAGTAGTTGTAGTTGGGGTGAAATGGGCAGTCACCCCCTGTAAAAAACTGTGTACAGCCCCAAAAGGGGAGTGGAAGCCTGAAGATGTAGAAAATTTCCCCCAACACCGCCTGAAACAGGAAGTGGGAGCTTGAAAATTGTAAAAGTTCCTACGCCTGGGAAAAGGAAAATAGGGCTTTAAGGGTTTAAAAATGCCTAAAGCCTGAGAAGGGAACCTTTAAGCTGTAGATCCGCCCCCCAAAAAAGAACAGAAAGTTGGAGCAAAAGAAGTGTAGAACCCCCCCCACAGCCCGAACAGGAAAAAAAATTTGGGGCATGAAGCGTAGAAAAGCGCCCAGTAAAGGGAAAAGGAAGTTTGGGAAACCCTGAAAATTTTAGAACCCGCCCCCCAGCCCCGAACGGGAAGTGGGAGGCCCGAAGCTTTTTAAAAAAACCCCGAGCCTTTTGGGGGTGGGAGCCTGAAAACTATAAATTACCCCCCTGCCTGAAAAAGGGAAGGGAAGAGCCTGAAGCTGTAATACCACCCCCAAACCCTAAATTTTGGCAAATGGGAGCCTATATTTTAGAATCACCCAAAAATGAACAGGAAGTGAGGCCCGAAACTGTAATTTCCACCCACAACCTAAAAAGGAAGTGAGGCTGAAGCTGTAAAAAAACACCCACAGCCTAAACAAGGAAGTGGGAAACCAGAAAACTGTAGAAAACCCCCCACAGCCCAAAAAGGGAAGGGAAGGGTTGTTGCTATAGGAAAGCCAAGCTTAAACAGGAAGTGGGAGCCCTTTAAGCTGTAATTCCAACCCCCAACCCCAAAAAAAGGAAAATGGGGAAACCCGAAGGGTGTAGAATCACCCACAGCCTGAACAGGAAGTGGGAGCCAGAAGCTGTAGAACCTAACATTATATTTTGTCCCCCAAAAAAACTTCAGTAATTTAAAGTTGGGGAACCCTTTTTCCCAAATCTTAAAATTTCTTGTCTTTTATGTAGAAACCATTCAAAGATCTTGAGCTAGACATGAAAGAATATCTAAACTGCAAGTTGGAGTCAGGGCTGTTTCCCTGCCGGTTTTTGTTTAAACCCTTTAGGGGAAAAATTTTTTATTGAAACTCGTTTTTGGGAGATCTTCCCCCAAACCCGGGTTTTTTTTCTGATTTAATGAGGATTTATAGATTAGTTTTCCTTTTGTTAAAATCGTCATAAAAGTTTTTTCCATCCAAGATAAAAGTCTCTGGAGCAAAACAATATTTCGGATCTGGGAGCCGAGATGAATTTGACATCTGTCTAGAACCAGCAGGGAAGCTTCATCTTATAGTGAAAATGAAGAGTTATTAGATGTAATGTGATTTTGTAAAAAATTTTGACAAAATTTGGGGCACAGTGCTGGCTCTTTCAAGTTTTGGGAATTTTTAAAAAGGGCCCCAAATTAAAATTTTACGCAGAACAGAGCTTGTTTAAGCCGCCCAAGGTTCACTGTGAAGAGTTCTGTATGAAGAAGGCCCAAGGGGCCTGGTTTGGGAAAGGGGTTTTCAAAAGATGAGGACTCTCACGTTGTGTTCGGATCTAGAGCCGGGTTCTGCAACGTCGGCCCTCCAGCTGTTGGGAAACTACAACTCCCATCATGCATTTATTTCATCTATATCAGTGGGCATGATGGGAAATGTAGTATAGCTTTAGAGCGGGGCGTTGCAGGCTTGAAATAAAGGGCAGAACAATTTTTTTTTGGGCTCTTTAAAATTTAAATCAAAAAGATGGTTTATAACATGTTCTGGATTAGTGGATGTTCATGTAAAGTTTATAAACTAGCAATAGCTTTATTTTTTATGCTTACTTACTATTTAACAATTATAAAAAAAAAAGCGTAATGTTTTTGAAATTCTTATTGACCAAAAATTTTGGGGGCCCCCATAAAAATTTCAACACCCCAAATTTTTTCCCCATTTTCTTTTAGAAATTTTTTGGGGCCCCCTGCTCTTGAAATTTTCCCATCGTGCACAAATGACCCTTTTTAGGTCAGTGCCATAGATTTAGTGGGAAACAGAATACTAATTGGGGAGCTAATACTGCTTGGGCGACATGTTGAATTCGGGAAGCGTTTCTTTTTTTTATTTGTCGCCGACACTCCAGTTCAAATAGATATAGAAAAAGTGTAGAATACGACAGTTGAAGATTTTTGGGCATTAAATAGAGGGTTAAATTTGCCAAATTTGGGTTTTGGAAAATTTGAGTGTAATGGCTTGTAATGCGCCAAAAAATCTGTTCGTATTTTTACCAAATCTCCGAATCTCATAATTCCCAGCACTGAAAACTTAAGAGGGGAAAATGTTTGGGAAATTTAAATGCGTACTTTTTTTTTAAATTGGCGCCCAAAATCAATTCTAAATAAAATATAGAAGGGGTTAGAATACAAAGTTTGCCGCTTTAAGGGTTTTGTTTAAAGCGCCAAAAATCTGTGTTTTTCTACACTCTTCTATATTTTTTAGAACTGTGGGGGTTGGGGCCAAGTAAAAAAAAAGTTTCGCAAATTTGAATTATAAAATGTGGGCCCCTATAGAAGAGTGTAGAATACGAACAGATTTTTTGGCGCTTTTCATTGGGCTTAAAGCGCCAAACTTTGTAAAGGGGTTAGTGTAATGCGCCAAACTTGGGCACTAAACTCTTGTAAAAGCGTTCCAAAAAATTTTCGTATTCTACACTCTTTTATATCTATTTTGGGAAATGTGGGGGGTTTGGGAAACCCAAATAAAAAAAAAGTACGCATTTGAATTTTATGCCCTGTCGCCCTCTTAATGTTTTAATGCCCCGGATTATGAGGGTTTGAGAGTTGGGGAATTCGGGAAAATTTTGGCGCTTCCCCATAGAGGGGAATTTCCCCCAAGTTTGGCGCATTACACCTTTAACCCCTAAAAAATTTTGGGGGAAAATTTAAACTCTATGTTTTTGCGGCAAAAAATTTCCCCTTTCTTTTATTTTTCTAACTTTTATATTTTATTTAGAACGGGGGTGCCCCGGCACCAAGTTTAAAAAAAAAATTTCCCCATTCGTTTTAAAATGTCGCCCCTTGGGAAATTTTTTCAAATTGACATGAGTTCGGGCCCAAACCCTTTTGGAAAAAAAAAATTTAGATTTGGGGGCTTTTCCCAAAAATTTTTTTTACTATGATCCAAAACCCTAAACCCAACCCCAATTTTTGAAACCCTAAATTACCCCCGGTTGAGTTTTTTAGGGAAAAGTATTTTGGTGAAAAAGGTTATTTCCCCACAAGATTTCGTCTGTGTCCAGACAACACCCGTTGTGCCTTGTGGGTTACCAAAATGGCCCCCGGCCTGAACTATTTTGTTTCTCCAAAAAAAGGTGGGTGTGTTATTCAATATGTAGATAAAAAACCAATTAAAGGTAGTAATTACTGTTGCTTAGGAATGGTGTTAGCCCAAAGTAAAAAAACTTGTGTTTTTTGTAATAAACTAGAGAATCATTGATGAAAATTCTAACCTCGGGAAAGTCAATCGTTATTTAAATTTGCCCCCCCACTGGCGCGAGCCCCTTTGCGATTCCGTCTACAACAAGGTTAGGGTTTTTTATTTGGTCTGCTTAACTTACCAGTCACCATTGTCTCTGGTTTGTGCTGCTTCCAATCCAGTGACACTCGCACTCTGATTTCACTTCAAGTTCATGTCTCTTCCAGATCAATGCCAACTAGGGTGACGATGGACTGGAAGTGACAAAGCGGGGATTTTGGAAAAAAATGGATGCAAAGCACGAGTGCGCGGGAGGGATCATTTTTAAACCCCTGCTCTTCGGAAATTTTTTTTTGGGTGTTTTTTTAACTTTTTGGGGCCCAACCCAAAAAAAGTGTTTTGGGTTTGGGAAAATTTACCAGAATCTAAAGTGTAACTAGGCTCGGACTGGTCCAAAGGAGAGAAAGGGAAACCCATGGTGAGCACCTGGGCATGGTAGGAATAGGACTGCTTTTCAGGAAGAGCGGTGGAGTGCAAGACCCATCTGCAGTCATGTAGAGTGGCTGTAAGAGCCCCCAAAATCACCCTTTACTGGGGACCCCCGGACCCCTAGTCCGCCCTGAATGCAAACTATAAAGGAACATGAAAATTTGGGGAGCAATATTGGGAACCAGGAACATCAACATAAACAAACGGGCCTTTCTGACAATTTTGGGGGTTATTGGTGGGTCAAAGCCAAGGGGTATTGCTTGCCATATTCCTGGGCCCCTCAAGGCAGTAGAAAATTTGCTGTTTCCTTCCCCCCTTGATCAGGGCATCAAAAACTTAAAATTGGGATTGGTTTCCTTTAATCCAGTTTCCTCACCCGAGGGGCATAAAATATTGTGTTGCTGGGGTTTTTCCTTTGCAAGAGTTGGAGGACTGGTTTTTGGTGGCCCTTTTTGTTGGTTTTCTTTTTTAATTTGTGAAAAGTGAAATCATGTTTTGGTGACCTCCAGCAACCATCTTGTGTTGTGGTAGTGTTTCGTTTTTCTGCAGCACCCCCACAGGAGAGATGAAGTATTACACAATTTTTTACTGTAAGGGTTTCGGGTAAATTTTGATGTTTTGGATCCTTTGGTGTCCCCCACAATTTTTTGGGCCAAAATTCGGGGCTAATGAGGTCCTGAACACTTTGGGTGGGGAGAGGACACGTCTCTTAACTCTTTGAGTTCCCCGACGGGTATATGAAAATAGGTATCTTGAAGCAGAAATTCCCTGTAATGCCGCGTAGCATGGACTTTTTACTAATGTGTTTTTAATATCTACGTTTAAGTTTATCAGCCCAAATGTTCATTTTTGGGGGTTGTAGAAATAAAACAGAGCTTTACCCCTTTAAAAACCAATAAAAACCCTTAAAGTAAAAACTTGAAATCACCCAACAATCCCCTCACAGTCTTTTATTTTTAATTTAAAAACCGGAGCTGACAATTTGCTGTCGGGGAAAAACCCTTGTATAAGACGATTTCCCGTCATGCCATGTATTTTCTTTTTTAGTTTTAAAATTGCATCTAATCTTTTTTTCCCTGCCCAACCCCCATTAAAAATTTTTATCCCATTATCTTTTAAAAAATTGAATTCGGGATATAGGAACCATTAAGAGCACCTGCAAATTATTTCACGCCACTTCGTATTTCATTACTACTGTTGAGACAATGGCACATTGCATGGAATTAGTGGAAATCTTCGGGGCCATATTTAAATTTATTCAATCAAAAATTTGGCTTCAATTTTTTCAACATGCCCCGGGCCCGTAGATTTCTTTTAACTTTCCCCCAAATTTTGGACAAAATGGCCGTTACTATTACATGCCCCATCTGAAACCCCAATGGCCTAAAAACCATCTACATGCCCTTTTTGGACCAATGGCCACAAGCCATCTACATGCTCCTTCTGGGCCAATGGCCTTTCCTCATCTACATTCTCCTTCTGGGCCAAAGACCCTTCCTTTTCTTCTACGCGGCCCCTCTAGACCAATGGCCTTTTTTTATTTTACCTGCCCCCCCCTAACCAAGGCCTTTTTCTTTTACCTGCCTCTTCGGGCCAATGACCCTTTTCTCATCTACCCGCCCCCTTTTTGGCCAAAAGCCCCCCACTCATCTACCTTTTCCCCCTTCTGGACCAATTGCCTTTAGTCATTTAAATACCCCTTCTAGACCAATTCCTTTACTATCAAAAATCTTCTTAACTAATGAAACCCTTTTGCCATCCCATATGCCCTTTTTTTGGGCCAACGCCCCTTTAAACCCCCACTTTCACTGAATTAAAAAAATTTGGGTTTTTATTTTTGCCCCAGAAAATTTGCCATATCCATATCTCCTAAGGGGGCCACCAGCTCATGGACTGCTTTTACATCTTTGCTCTTCGTTCTGGCTCTGTGAGGTCCAAAATTTGGGCCTATAAAAGGGCCGTCAGACCAAAGGGGCTACTCTTAAAAAACATGGCTCTTTTTTTTCCGGCTGTTTTGGGGGGCTATAAAGCCCTTGAAGGCCCCCCCAAGCAGGGGTGCTTTTACATAAAGGCTCTTCATTTTTGGTCGTAAGGTCCCCAAAAATTTCCCAAAGGGCCCCCCAAAAACCCTGGGCGGCTCTTTTCATCATGACTCTTCATTTTGGCTCTGTCAGGTCCCCAAATTTCCAAAAAAAGGGCCACCCAAGACCATGTGCTACCTTTAAATTTTAGCTGTTTGGGTTTTGGTTTTGTGAGCTCCATATGTTTCCCGAAAAAGCCAAACCCGGGCCCCTAGGGGCTTTTAAAACCTACCCCTTCATTCTGGCTTTGTCAGGTCCAAATGTCCAAAAGGGCCCCCAGACCAATTTCTACTCCCTTTCATTATGGCTGTTCGTTTTTTGCTCTGTTAGCTCCATTTGTCTAAAGGGGCCACCCGACCTGGGGTTTCTCTTTCATCTGGCTTTTCATTCTGGCTCTGTAGATCCATATGTCCTAGAAGAGCCACCAGACCATGGGCTGCTCTTACATCATGGCTCTTCATTCTGGCTCTATAAGGTCAATATGTCCTAGAAGGGCCACCAGATCAAGGGCTGCTCTTACATCATGGCTCTTCATTCTGGCTCTGTAAAGTCCAAATATCCTAAAAGGGCCACCAGACCATGGGCTGCTCTTACATCATGTCTCTTCATTCTGGCTCTGTCAGGTCCATATGTCCTAAAAGGGCCACCAGACCATGTGCTACTCTTACATTATGGCTGTTTGTTCTGGCTCTGTGAGCTCCATATGTCCTAGAAGAGCCACCAGACCATGGGCTGCTCTTACATCATGGCTCTTCATTCTGGTTATTTGATATTCCTAAAAGGGCCACCACACCATTTGCTACTCTTACATTATGGCTGTTAGTTCTGGCTCTGTGAGCTCCATATGTCCTAGAAGAGCCACCAGACCATGGGCTGCTCTTACATCATGGCTCCTTATTCTGGTTCTGTAAGGCTCATATGTCCAAAAAGGGTCACCAGACCATGTGCTACTCTAACATTATGGCTGTTTGTTCTGGCTCTGTGAGCTCCATATGTCCTAGAAGAGCCACCAGACCATGGGCTGCTCTTACACCGTGGCTCTTCTTTCTGGCTCTATAAGGTCCATATGTCCTAAAAGTGCCATCAGACCATGGGCTGCTCTTACATCATGGCTCTTCATTCTGGCTCTATAAGGTCAATATGTCCTAGAAGGGCCACCAGATCAAGGGCTGCTCTTACATCATAGCTGTTCATTCTTGCTCAGTCCATATGTCCTAAAGGGGTCACCAAACCATGGGCTGCTCTTACATCATAGCTGTTCATTCTTGCTCGGTCCATATGTCCTAAAGGGGTCACCAGACCATGGGCTGCTCTTACATCATAGCTGTTCATTCTGGCTCGGTCCACATGTCCTAAAAAAGGTCACCAGAAAATTTCTGTTAAATAGATTTAATTATTTTACACATTTTTTTTTTTTTTTTTTTAATCACTCTCTAAAAATCAAATCAATTCTCGCCAGGTGGCTGAACTGAGAGATTTAAAGGATCCCATTAGACTGACAATTCAAATTACCAGCAACATATTTTTACCAGAAAAAAATGATTACACTGCAGACAGTGCTCAGTGCAGCAAATAACAGTCTATACAATAACTAGGGCAAATTTCAGTGATAACACCTGCACCTGTCTGCGGATTTTATGTATCCTTTTCGAGTCTATTTTTACCCGGCACAAAACAGAAGAAGCAATCGTCAAAATCCAGCCTGTGATTCCATTCCGTTATAAAATGTGACTTCTGCTTCTGGCCTAAATCCTCCAATTCTGAACCACCAGTAGCAGCGGCTCCAATAATTGCTGTAAATACCCTTACTTTCTGATAGTGTGAAGATGTGTCTGAGAGAAGAGCGGAGAACATTCTCCTTCGTAGACCTCCTGAAATATTTTTGCTTTCTTTTACGTTGTACTTGAATTATTTGTCGGAGAAAAGAATCTAGGCTTTCTCCCAGAGAATGAGTATCTTGTGGTTTCGACATGTCCCTTATAAATGTTCTGGGTTGCAGGTGCTCGTAATTGATTGAAAAGTACTTGCTGTCAGCCAAAAAAGAAAAAAATTGGTATTGAGTACATCTCGGGAAAACAGCCCACTCCAAGCCGCCTCAAGCTTATTCTACCAGAAGACTGTCATGGTATGCATAATTATATTTATGCAGTAGATGTTGTGATGAATAGCTTCTTTTCAACATGGTGGGAAAAAAAATCAAGTGAATGACATCAGAAATGTAAAAATCTCGGCTTGTTGCTGCCTTGTGCCAAGTCTACAGTTCCTATTATGGGGTAGGACCAGGAAATGTAGACTTCTTGGCCGTTATTTCTGAATTAAAGGGGTTATCCAATAAAAAAGTGGGATGCCTGAGTCTTCATTCATTTCCTTGTAATGTTTTATGTGCTAATTGTGCTTTAAGTAACCTCCCTTCTCTGCAGCTGAGCAGCCGCATTTCCTGTTTGAAAGTGGTTTCCAGTTGCCCTGTAAAAGTAAAAGCCCCAGAATTCTTTATCTCACTTTCTCTCAACTTCAGTGCATGAACCCCTTTTTTCTTCTTCGTGTTGAATGCTTCCAGAGAGAGGACCAAAATGGGGGTGGCTTCTAAGACTTCCCTGAAAAAGCCACACGGGTTTGGTCACCTAATCTCCTGGGCTGGACACAGAGCTGTTTCCTGCTTGTGGAGAGACACAGAACCACTAAGCTTCCTATTTACTGCTTCATGCTGAAAGCTCCAGGAGGCAGGACCAAATGGATTGGCTTGAAGACTACCCTGAAAAGCCAGACCCCTTTGATCACCTAGGCTGGACACAGAGCTGATTCCTGTTAGTGGAGAGACATATAAGTACTGAGATTCCTGTTTTGTACTTCATGTTGAAAGTTTAAGGAGGAAGGACCAATTTGAGGTGACTTCCAGGACTACACTGAAAAAGCCAGACCCCTTTGGTCACCTAATATCCTGTGCTGGACACAGAGCTGTTTCCTGCTTTGGAGAGACACAAAACCACTAAGCTTCCTATTTACTGCTTCATGCTAAAAGCTCCAGGAGGCAGGATCAAATGGGTTGGCTTTGAAGACTACCCTGAAAAAGCCAGACCCCTTGCTCTCCTGGGCTGGACACAGAGCTGTTTCCTGTTAATGGGGAGACAGGTAAGTACTGAGCTTCCTGTTTTCTACTTCATGCTGAAAGCTCCAAGAGGGAGGATCAAATGGGGGTGGCTTTAAAGACTACCCTGAAAAAGCGAGACCCCTTTGATCTATTGGGCTGGACACATAGCTGATTCCTGTTAGTGGAGAGACATATAAGTACTGAGCTTCCTGTCTTAACTTCATGTGATAAAAAGTACTCAGGGGAGTATAAATGGGAAAGGTACGCTGGAAAACCTACCTGCAAACGAACCCTTTGAGTTTTGGGCTGCACTATCTATCCTGTTAGTGAGGGGACATATAAGTACTGAGCTTCCTGTCTTTAAACTGATGTGGATTTTTTTTTTATAAAAGTACATTATAAAAGTATTTAACCATAGGAAAGTACGCTGGAAAACCCCTTTAACTTCTGTCAAACGAATTCTGCCTTTAGAGTATGAGTAAGAGCCCCATCTCCTGTTGTCCCTTTTGCAGTGGCATACATGGACTAAAAATGTGACCCCCTATTATGGTGCCCACTTTATCTTTCCAAGACAGATGGGCCTGGATTTTGCCAACACCTTTTCCTTGTTTGGATACAATGTAGTTTCTGGGGGGAGAGCAGAACTACACAGGTTCTTTCCACCAAATAGGCAAATGGGCAGACCAATGGGGGATACTAGTCCCTTAACTCCAAAGACCCGTTAACAGCTGCTTGCTCTGCCTTTATGATATACCTTACGGCAGGCATCCGCAAACTGCGGTCCTCCAGCTGTTAGGAAAGTACAACTCCCATCATTCCCACTGTTATAGATTATAGAAATGCATGATGGGAGTTGTACTTTCCTAACAGCTGGAGGACCGCAGTTTGAGGATGTCTCTCTTATGGTATATAGTTAGTACAGTTGTAAGAAGACAAATGTCTATCAAGTTCAACCAAGGGTGGAGGAAGATGTGGATCAAGGGAGGGGGATAGGGAATTTTTAAGCTTTGTTTCCCCTACTGATGAAGATTTGGAACCCCTAGTGCAACAACCAATCTGCCCTAAAGGAATATATATTTTCTGATCCCAAAATTCCCATCAGACTGGATCTAGAAGTCTTATGCGGCTACATAAGTATTAATATTATGTGGTGCTAAATGGTTATCTAAGCCTTTCTTGTAGTCCTCACCTGTTCCTCCTGGGGCCAGCGCCTGAGGCGGTGATCCAACAGATTCACAGTTTTTATGGTAAAGAAGGCTTTTCTCTTCTGGATACTGAACTTCTTCTCCAGATGGAGAGAATGCCCCTTTGTCTTTTGAGGGGGCTTTACATGAAATAACTTTCCCCCATACTTTTTGTAGGGGCCATTTATATACTTCTATAAATACATCATGTCTCCCTGGAGCCGACATTCCTCAAGACTAAATAAGTATAATTCTTTTAACCCTTTTCTCACAACTAAGATGCTTGATCCCCCTTATTAGTTTGGTTGCTCGTCTTTGCACTCTCTCTAGCTCCAGTACCTCCTTTCTGTAGACTGGAGCGCATAACTGAACAGCATTTTCCAAATGTGGCCGCTCCAAAGCTTCATATAATGGCATGCCTCGGATCTTGAAAAATTGCCCAACGATTCATGAGACAAACCGAAAATATCAACAAGATCTTGGGACATCTCACTTCTCTTCAATGGAATTGAACAAATTCCTTATTTGCCTCCATTTTTTTATCCTCACTGTCGACCCCTTTTGAGCACCAGATTTCATGGGCGGCATGTCAAAAAAGAAGCGCCTCCACGCCAGTTTTAAGCCTCAATAAATGAGTGTATAGTGCGTCTGAATGAAAGAACCTGCCAAATATCTGTCATCTGGTACACCTTGCATAGTAGAATTGGTGCGCCTAATCAAGACGCATAGCATAATGTAGGCGCATAGCATATCATTGCTAGCATGTTTGATGCACCTACTTTAGGCACATTCACATGTGTCGTGCCTGGCGTGTAATGCACCTAGTTTTGGTGTACTACAGTTCATTTATATAGAGAATAGGGTGTCAACAGTTTTTTGGCACAAAATACACTAGAAAAATGGGGCAGCCCTAACGGGACATGTTGCATATCCATTGTATTCATATATTTCCACCAAGAAGAATGAGTAAAAGTCCTACCAACCTCCAACCTAATGCACTGCTATGAACTACTAACTATGGACCAAAATACATATCTAAAGGTCCATAATTTTCATATCTGACGCGAATTGCAAAGATAGAGTCAATTTTTTTGGCACAGATTTGCTTCAACGTCAAGTTTGCAATCCATTATAAAAGACCTTCAGCTGAATAATACTTCCATCTAGCTAAATACCTTTTACTGGAAACTGCTTATTTATCCTATTTATGGTTTGCACAGCAGATGTGATAGCAGGACAGTTTTAATCCAGATTATAGTCACAGATTAAGACCAGGGATGATAGAACAGAGCACAGGTGGTCACCGGATGTTATGGATTTTTTATATTTTTTTTTACTACCCATTTACTGATTTTATCTCTCTGTATGTAACTCTTAATGCACTTTTGTAATCTATCTATAGGATTGCAGAAAGTCTCTGGAGATTCAATTTACTTATCATGTCCAACACAGAAGGTTAGATATTTAGGATGTAATATTAAGCCTGTATGAAACAATGAAGTCACAACCTGGAAAATGTAGGAGATGAGAACATTACAAGTCATTAACAAAGTATTACATGTATTATCGCATTTCTTAAGTGGCCTTAAACCTTGCAGATGTGTAGACTGAAGAGTCATTCAGATGCACTGACAAAATCAGAGTTTGAAGTTATCCAGTGGAAAATTCAGAAAGAGGACAGTCCCTTATACAGTGTTGGATTGGGGTGCCTATGACCCACCAGTGGAATTTCATTATGGGGCCAGCCTGTGGAGTTGAATATGGAGCCCACCAGTGGGGTCCATCAGTAGAGGTGATTATGGTTACCCTACAGCTACTGTACATGCCTCTTATATTCTGCCTCTCGCTTTCTGCCTCTCCCAAAGATGTATATACAGTTTAAAAGAATCCGGATGCCATGTTTTCTGCTTTTACTGTGGCCATCCACTTCCCTTGTAGACGAGAAATCCAATTCTAGACCTGGAACCATCATTGGCTTAGACCAGGGGATGTCAAACCTATTTTGACTGAGCGCCGTGTCAGTGTTATCATTGAGGGCCACTGGAGGACCTTGGAGAGTGGCTACTGACCTAGGTAGGGTTGTCAGAGCTGTGCCATCGCCTGTGAGTTGCTTAACCGATCAATGTGGAGTTGAGTACCAGAGCTTCGACTGCAAGATGGGGACTACTCCCGCTGCCTCTGCAAGCACTGAGTAAATACTCTGGGGAAAGTGGAGAACTGGTCCTGTTGTGTCTGGACCTCTTCTGTCCTTCCTCATTGTGTCTAAGCTCTCAAGGGCCACAAACAAAGACATAGCAGCCCAGATTTATCTGTGTCCAGAACTTGTCCATCCCTCCTCACTGTGTCTCAGCTCTTGAGGTCCACATCAAAGACATGGCAGGTCAGATTTATCTGTGTCCAGAACTTGTCCATCCCTCCTCACTGTATCTCAGCTCTTGAGGTCCACATCAAAGACATGGCGGGTCAGATTTGGCCTGGGGGCCTTGAGTTTGAAACGTGCCACCCAGCAGGGACAGGACTCTTATAGTAGTTAGACCAGCACCAAGAAATACACACAATACGGAACCGAATTACGGCCAAAAGTGCAGTCTCTGCTGCACTCCAAAGGCATAGTTATTACAAATCTCCTTTGTTTGTTAGATCAGATAACAGTCAAGCTCTCAATCTGCAAGAGTCCTTTGTGCAGACCTGTGTGATGACATCATCCCTGCTATCAGATAAGACAAACAGAAGGGACAGCATGGCAGAACAGGTTGGTAACCCAGAGAAACCTGAGTGCACTCAGAGCTGAGAAAATCACTCTTATCTCCTCAATAAATCAAAATAAAGCAATATATTTGGAAAATGTCTTCATTTACTGTTCCCTACATGATGAAAGATAATCTTTGTAATGAGACAACCCATTTAAGTGAGAGGTCAACGGTTTCGACATTTGTTGTTGTATCAGACGCCATCTTAAGACACAAAACACCATTTTCTATTACAAGATATGGTTCGGGTACGTCGTGAATGCCAAGCACATAACACAACTACAATTTTATTGCATCTGATGGTTGTCATTTAGAATTGATGTGGTTTCACTGGGCTGCGCCCCTGCTGAATTTTCATTCCGAGCCTCCCTTAATGACGTCTCAGGGATCCATTTATTTAATGTGATATTATTTGTTGCATTTTATTTCAATATACAGTTACAGTTTATTGGAACAAAGCAATAAATCTGTCACTGTTCTATGTATAGTTTTACCATCTGCTGGGAGACACAGCTTCATACACACACATATTGCTATAACCCACATTATACCGCCTCATAATTAGATGGTGGAAAACTTTGAAAAATACATTAGGTAACTTTCTGTTTTTATGTAACCACTAATAAAGAAACTTAGACAGATGCACGTCGAGGGGGGATTCATTAGTACCGTTGCCTTGATTTGTGAGTCTACAAAAATGTTTCTGCACGATACTGTTACCCTAATTTGCTAGACGCGATAGAAACTATTCTCATAGTCACTTAATGGAAAGTATAAATTTATTGTATGGTGGGCATTGTTAAAGGAGTTGAAAAAAATTAAACAGGGCTAGGGTGGGCAAAGAAAGGAAATAAATCCCAATACTTAACTTCAGATCTCCCACCACTACTGTTCCAGAGTTCCCTGGGATCTGCTTCTCTACGCTTCTGGGTTCTCTCTTCCCGACACATAGAAAAGCTTGTGCTTCATTCACTTACTATAGAGTATGAGCCTCTCTTGTGTATTGGGACAAGAATCCGGAAGTGAAGCGGAGTGGAGCCCGGGGAGCTCTGGAACAGCAGCATCAGGGAATCGGGAGGTAAGTATCACAAATATTTTTATGTTTTGCCCCACCCCAGACTTAATTCCATGGATTTTTTTAAGCTTACAACCCCTTTAATCAATTTGGCCAACTGCTCTTAGCTCTCTGCCTTTCTATGCAGTTTTTAGAACCACCGAGAAATAAGAAATTTGGTTAATTTTTTTTTTCTCACATTCAAAAATAATGTATTACGTATTCTTTGACACAGATTTTTGTGGCTTCTCAGGCTATAAAAAATAGCTTGTAAAAAATCGGCCTGTGTTTTTTTTTTTGTTATTTCTTGGGATTTTTTCTATCTTTTTTAAAAAATTTTATTTCTGTTTAAGTTTGTGCATTTTTTATGGGACTTGTTGATCACGTAGGTCTATAATTCTCCTTTGAAATACAACATTTGAAATAGGCAAAAAGCCACAAAACACCACAAAAATGCAATAGAGAGAAACATATGCATTTTTATTTAAAAAACAAACAGAAAGAAAAACAATAATAATAGAGATCTCAAAAAATCTAGAGCATGTTGAATTTAAAAAATATTCACTGACACTAACCATGAGGAAAAATTATACCGAAAATTTACTGTTTATAATGTGTTATAACTCCCTATTGATCTAGAGCATGAACATGTGTTTATTCACTAACAAAAAAAAAGCATTAAAAATGCTGCAAAAAAAAACCCCACTGGCTCTCGTGTATTATCGCTGTCTAAAAGCTAAAAGTAAAAATGCATCAAATTTATCACAGTGGCTCAAATTGATTGGCAAACTGACTTTGAATTTAGTCTAACCTTTTCGACCAGTTTTTTTTGGCTTACTTTCTACTGTACACCAGAATTTTGGTGCATTTCTGGCTCAGCATTTCTCAAAATGACCACGCCCCTCTCACATGAAGCCACACCCACTTTACCCAAGTCATGCACCATGCTGAGCAGTGTGCAGAAAGTGTCTTCAGCCCATAATAAATGTGCCTACAACATCCTGTGCCACAAATGTGCCACATTTCTGGTGCAACCCCAATGGTAAATGAGGGCCATAGTAATTCTCTTAAAAATGTCGTAAAACTACATAAAAATCATTTCAGTTTATAGAGAGTTAAATTGAGACAGTCTGGTTGTTATGGATCTGCCACCTAACACTTTTCATTGGGGTTGTTGAGTTTTAGAATGGAGTTACTTGGGCCAACCAGAAGAAATGGTTGCTCTAACAGAAGATGTCCCAGTCCACTTTTAATTGCCTTGTAATCATTGTTGCTATCATTGGATACATAGAACAGATTATTATTTGTGATCAACCCATCAGAAGTAGAACCTAGTGGTAAGTGACTGCTCCAAAGTCAAATCCAAATGTGATTGTCTTCTGCTGGACCTTCTTTGATCCATCACTGGGTCCAGTGTTGGACTGGTATGCCTAAGACCCACCGGTAAAGAAGGTGCCTGGGACTGAGTCGCCAGCTTTCAGAATTAGTAGCCCTTTCAGGTGCTGTCCTTGAGGCCAGTATAGGATTGGGGTGCCTAGGACCCACCATTGAAATTTTATTCTGGGGGCCCACCAGTGGAATTTTATCCTGGGGGTGGCACCTCTGGAGTTGATTCTGGGTGCCCACCAGGGAAGTTGATTCTGGGCACCCATTAGGGGAGTTGATTCTTGAGGTCAACCAGGGGAGGTGATTATTGACGTCAACCAGGGGAGTTGATTCTTGGAGCCCACTATGGGAGTTGATTCTGGGAGCCCACCAGGGGAGTTGATTCTGGGGGCCCCACAGTGGGGTAGATTTTTAGGCCCACCAGTAAGTTGATTTGGGGGCCCATCAGTGAGTTGAATTGGGGGTCCACCAATAGCAGTTAAAGATCAACCCCAGATCTGCCATGCTCAGAGGCCCACCAATGGTTTCCCCTGTCCTCCTGTGGGACAGTCCGAGCCTGGCTGCATCAGAGCCTGGACTGGTATGTCCTCTGCTTCTCTACTGATCCAGTCCAACTTTGTAGTCAAGCACAATGTCCCTAGCAGCCAGCATCTCTTAGGTGGCTCAGACGTCCAGCAGAAGGGCATGGACCTGAGGCCATATTTTCATAGATCGTATTTTGGTTAAGACAAAGTGAAACAGAGAACCTCGATCAACGGTTCACATTTTTTTTTCTCTGTTACTATGAAACTAAATCTCTCAAAAAGTTTAAAGATCAACTAAGGCTGTCATTATTAATCCGGCACATTATTCATCTAAATGCTGGAGCTCCACTGAAATGGAGAGAATTAGAGATTAGATGAAAACTGAGCTGGGTGTTTGTTCTGCTTGCTGAAGATATGATACACTAGGTCAAAGGATTGTTCTGCTGTTTTGACAGTATTTTCTTCAGAGAAATCTTCAATACAGTTATATCCAGCTGACCTCCCGGGAAGATGTCGCTTGTTGAATTCCATTTTGTGATTGAAAACAACACAAAAACACATTGAGGGACATTTATTAAAACGAGTGCCCAGTAAAGCGCTGATGAATAAAGCAATCAGAAATTAATGGGATGAAATGCCTGATCTGAGTTGTAAATGTCCAATTTATGGGGCCATATGCTTGTCTGAAACCAGATGTGGTCTCTAGTAAAACAGAAAATGGGACAAGCGTCAGATGGACATTCACAAGTGACCTACTCTCATTTAGCCCAACAATCCCTAAAATTCTTATGTATTATACACACTGTACATTTCTGGTCTTCCTTTTACAGGTTCGTCTTTTAGGTTTTTTTAACCATTAATTGTTCTTCTCTTCTCTGTGGTACCAAGGCAGCTGCCTCTCCTGTCTACCCCTTATCCCACCCCTGAATAGCAGCACCACCCCTGAGTAGAAGCACTTGATTGTTACTAGTTGGCAAGTAAAGCCTTAGTCCTTTGAACTCATATCAATGTCCCCAGCTTGTTTCACCAAGCTAGTAGCAACAGATCAGATCTACAGTAGACCCAAAAATAGGACAAACCTCAGATGGACAATCACAAGTGATCCTCTCTTATTTAACCTACCAATCCCTAACATTCTTATGAACATATATACTCTACATCTCAGGTCTTTCTACTACAGATTGTTTTTTTTTTTTTGTTTTTTCAATCATTAATTATTCCTCCTTTCTCAATGGCACATAGACAGCTGCCTCCCCTGTCGAACCCTTGTCCCACCCCTGAGTAGAAGCTCCACCCCTGAGTAGAAGCACCACCACTGAGTAGAAGCACTCAATTGCTAGTAGTTGACAATTAATGCCTTAGCCCTTTGACCACATATCACTGCCCCCAGCTTGTTTCACCAAGTTACTAGCAACAGATCTGATCTGCAAAAGACTTTAAAATGGGACAAGTCACAGATGTACAATTACAAGTGATCAACTCCCATTTACCACACCAATCCCTAACATTTTTATGTATAATGCATACTCTACATTTCTGTTCTTCCTACTACAGATTCGTTTTTTAGTTTTTTTTTCAACCATTAATTGTTCCTCCTTTCTCAATAGTACCAAGGCAACTGCCTCTCCTGTCTACTCCTTGTCCAACCCCTGAGTAGCAGAACCACCCCTGAGTAGCAGAACCACCCCTGAGTAGCAGCATCACCCCTGAGTAGCAGAACCACCCCTGAATGGCAGAACTACCCCTAAGTCGCAGCACCATCCCTGAATAGAAGCACTGGATTGTTAGTAGTTGACAATTAATGTTTTAGTCCTTTAAACACATAACAATGTCCCCAGCTCGTTTCAACAAGCTTGTAGCAACAGATCATATCTGCAGTAGACCCAAAAATAGGACAAGCCTCAGATGGACAATGACAAGTGACCAACTCCCATTTACCCCACCAATCCCTAACATTCTTATGTATAATGCATACTATACATTTCTGGTCTTCCCAGAAATACTATATATTTGTTTATTTGCGGTCCATTAATTGTTCCTCCCTATTCTGTTCACCCCTTTTCCCAACCCTGAATAGAAGTACCACCCCTGAGTAGAAGCACCACCCCTGAATAGAAGCACCACCCCTGAATAGAAGTACCACCCCTGAATAGAAGCTATGAATTGTTACTAATTGATAAGTAATGGCTTAGCCTTTATAGGGCATACTGATGTCCTCTGCTTGTGTCACCAGGCTAGTAGCCATAGTGGAGAGCTGCCAGGAAGAACAGCTGTTGCTCTGAAGAACTTAGTGCTGCCAAATATGGCTCAAATAAGTTAAGTTCTCAAAAATTTTCAGCCTAATACAGTAAAACACATAGGGCCACATGTATGAAAGTGCCCCTTTCATTTCATATAGTGCTCTGGAAAAATGATTGGTTGCTATGGGCAACAAAGAGAGTTTTAGACCTAGATAGTTTTCATACATGTGGGAGTTTTTTCGTTTTTTTTTAGTAGGCCATTCACATATATTATATTTATTATAGCGTATGTGGATTTTGCCATGAATTTTACTTTTGAAATCCGAAATCCAAAAGTTTTCAAAAATTTGCAGCCTAATACAGCACAACAAGTATGTAGTGTCGGACTGGGGTGCCTATGGCCCACAGCTGGAGTTGATTCTGGGAGCCCACTAGCTGAACCTTTTATGGGCCCACCGGTGGAGTTGATTATAGGGGCCCACCAGTTGAGCTGTTTCTGGGCCCACAGGTAGAGTTTATTTTAGAGGCCCACCCTACAGCTATTGTGAGTGACTGAACATCCCTCCTGTATCCTGCCTTTTGCATTTTTTACACTCTTTCTCTGTTTTTTTGCCTCTCCTAAGGATGGATAGGCATTTAAAAAACAGCTCCAGGTCTACCATGCTCAGGGGCCAATCGAGGGCTTCCTCTATTCCCCTGTGGGCCAGTCCAAGCCTACATGTATGGTATTTTTTTTAAGTAGCCCATTCACATACATTATACTTATTACCGGTATTTCTCAGGTAGACTTTGCCATAAAATATTCGAAATCCGAAATCCAAAAGTTTTCAAAAATTTGCAGCTTTAATACAGTACAACACGTATGGGATTTTATTTTAGAAGCCCATTTACATGTGTCTTGTAGATGGATTTTGGCATAGAATTCACCTTTTGAAATGCAAAATTTGTGGCAAATGAGCAAGTTCTCAAAAATTTTCAGCTTAATACAATAAAGCACACACTGTATGGAAGTTTTTTAGTAGCCCATTCACATATATTATTCTTGTTAAAGCATATGTGGATTTTGCCATGAATTTTACTTTTGAAATCCGAAATCCAAAAGTTTTCAAAAATGTGCAGCCTAATACAGCACAACAAGTATGTAGTGTCAGACTGGGGTGCCTATGGCCCACAGCTGGAGTTGATTCTGGGAGCCCACTAGTTGAACCTTTTATGGGCCCACCGGTGGAGTTGATTATAGGGGCCTACCAGTTGAGCTGTTTTTGGGCCCACCAGTAGAGTTTATTTTAGAGGCCCACCCTACAGCTATTGTAAGTGACTGAACATCCCTCCTGTATCCTGCTTTTTGCATTTTTCCACTCTTTCTCTGTTTTTTTGCTTCTCCTAAGGATGTATATGCAGTTAAAAAACAACTCCAGGTCTACCATGCTCAGGGGCCCATCAAGGGTTTCCACTATTCCCTTGTGGGCCAGTCCAGGCCGACATGTATGGTATTTTTTTAAGTAGCCCATTCACATGCACTATAATTATTATAGCTCAGGTAGACATAAAGGGCCACATGTATGAAACAGTTTTGTTCTAAAACTCACTTTTTTGCCCATAGGTTTCTATGGGGAAAAAAGGGAGATTTAGACCAAAAACATGTCATACATGTGGTCCAAAATATTACTTTCGAAATCCAAAATCCAAAAGTTTTAAAAAATTTGCAGTCTAAATAGTACAACACGAATGGAATTAATTTTTTTTAAAGGCCAATGACATACTGTATTACGCGGATGGATTTTATCTTCAGAAATTCAGAATTTGCAGCAAATTTGTGACAAATCTTGAGCACAATCTGGGGCGGAATCTGCATGTAGCAACTGTTCTGAATTATTTTCGCTCTCCGTGGTGTAAAATTTTCAGAAAACAGAAGGTAGAGGAAGAAAAAAGCAAAACAATAAAGTAGCATATGTCAAGGAGAAGAACTGAGATGTGCAAGAAAGTAGGAAGACAACTGTAATCAGGAGGAATTATAACCGAATATGACACTTACAGAAGGAAAAACATCATTTTTATAGGTCACCGTGCCCCTTGAGGCAATTTAACTTATAGACCGCGCTCTACAGATGTATCTATAAGAGAGAAGACGGGAAAGAGAAGGACCCAAACAAACAGTCTCTTCCCGGCGAGCTTCTCATCTCCCGGTAGCGTTGGATGGCGCCAGCATTTATAATGTTATACAGAGATGATTCTCCTACAAGGTAGCGTTGAATATATTATCAAGGGGAGCCGGCTTTAGTTCTGCTCTGATATATTTAGCATAAAAAGCTGTCAGTCATCAAGTTGCTCAATTTTCTGAAGTCATCTTGGAGCACCCGGCTGCTCGGAGCGTCGTGTCATTCACTGAGAGGAACATATGGGGCTGTGTTAGCGGCAGCCTTCTCTCTTACCTACAATTATAGACGTGGATCAAACGATAGCGAGTCCGCTCACAGACGGGCTTCAGGAAGTCTGTTTTGATATGTTCATGCACAGATTACACAGAGAATTTGTGCCACGGTGACTTCCCCGGGTACAGATAGACGAATGCCTTCTCTGCCGCCACTTATGGATTGTGGCACCATGATTTTTCAGCAGCCCTAGAACAATGGTTTTTTTTTTCTAATCCAAATTTAATTTAGTTAATTTCTTAATCCAGATTTTTTTCTCCAAATTAGACCTTTAAAAAATCCTCTATTATAATCCAGAGCTGCATTCACAATTCTGCTGGTTATCATTGGAAGCGGTCCAAAAGCCTATCATAAGAGACACCCCTAAAACTTTTGCTGATATAATCTGAAGCTTTGGATGGTCTGTTTATAGATTTTGTATGGTATTGTAGCTGAACCCATTATTGTACTTTAAAAACCTGTGTCATAATCCAGAGCTGTATTCACAATTCTGCTGGTATCATTGGAAGCGGTCCAAAAGTTATCATAAGAGACACTCCTAAAATTTTTGCTGAACCAATCTAAATGCATTGGATGGTCTGTTTATAGATTTTGTTTGGTATTGTAGTTAAAGGGGTTTTGCCACGATGTAATGTTGACGTGGGAACCTCCAACATGGGTATTTAATCACTTTTCTAAATATATGTGATTACAAAAAGTGAAGACTCTGAGAGCTACAGCATTTCTCAATCCCCCTTAGTTACCTGAAAGCTTCCACTAGACACGACCAGAGGGACCAGAGGAGATAACAGGCCGGGCTTGCGTGAAACACTTCTTATCTGATGACAGGGAAAATGAATGAGCTTTTAAGGGACAGGGAAGAAAGTGCAGTCTATGAGGCTGTGTCTTGCTGTATTGAGAATCCACTGTTGTACTGTTATTATTTCAGTTAACTTTTGAGACGCTCCCTTATTCCTCACTCCTTGCTCACCCCCTCCCTCTCTCCCCTGCAGCGTTCATGACTCAGCATGATTTGTTGATACTCTACTCCCGTGCTGAAAAGAGGTAAGTAACTGGCGTCCTGGCAAATCCCCTTTAAACTCAATATTGTACTTTAAAAACCTGTGTCATAATCCAGAGCTGCATTCACAATTCTGCTGGTTGTCATTGGAAGGGGTCCAAAAGCTTGTCATAAGAGAAACCCCTAAAACTTTTGCTGAAATATAATAGGTCAGTGATCCAATCTGAAGGCACTGGATGACCTGTTTATAGATTGTGTGTAGTATTGTAGCCAGTATTGAACCCAATATTGTATATTAAAATCCTGTGTCACAATCCAGAGCTGCATTCACAATTCTGCTCACTGGCAAATTTATGATGATGCCGTATCATATATTTGTAATATCAGGCACCCCCCCTATTCCCCATAATAATATCCCCCATCCTCCTATATTGTTGGGTCATGAGTACAGGACGTGACCTCCATCTTAGGCCACGGATAGAGCTTGTTGGATACCTATATATTGCTATCATAGTGTCTATGTGTATTTTTCTCTGTATTCTGTGTCAACGGTATTGATTATAGTGGGCGTTTATCCATCTGCCATAGTGGTCAGAGTCACCTTTACCACTACGTTGTATTTGAGTCTCCCAGTATTTGACTTTTTGTTCTTTGTCTTCCTGATGAACCTGGTATCTTTTAGGGGAAACGTGTTGGAGGCTTTATGGGAATGGGAATGGCCTTCCATATAGGGTTACCATTGATTACAAGACTCTCATTGACTTAGCTGTCACTTTATTGTATCTCTTCTCTACTCTGTTCCTTGTTAGGGATATTGTAAGGATTTCTGCGCCAGTGGGGACGTCCTTTATGGGGCTGTTACCCTACCTAGGAATGGTGTTGTGTAAGTAGGGTCTATTAGGGTGAGTAATATGTAATATATATATATATATATATATATATATATATATATAAAATGTGTATACTAATAGGCCCTACTTACACAGTATAGGGTAACCGCCCCGAAAAGAGCGACCCCACTTGCCCAGAAATCCCTCACAAATATATATTATTCACCCTAATAGACCCTACTTACATAACACCATACCTAGGTGGGGTAACTGCCCTGAAAACAGAGATCCTACTTACCCCACCTAGGCCCTACTTATCCTTATAGGTGAGTTATATATACACACAAATTTACCTCTGTTGTAGTAAAGATTAAGTTCTATATTGTCTATGGATATGTCCTCTTTGCTGTGATTTTTGAGATTTTAATGGTGTTCTTCTTCAATATTCAATCTGTTTTTGCCCAAATCCATGCTATTTCAAATATTGGCTCTGTGATTTGTCTCTTCAGACACTCCCCTATATTTCGCCAAGCTCCTAAAATATGATAGGACATTGATCCCAATTAGATGGCCTTTTGAATCCCAAGACTACTGTAAGTCTAGGTCATTGTAGCTATTAATTCTAATGACAATTAAAATTTCTGTTGTACGACATATTTTCTTGGAAACAAGCACCATTCATGGGTTCTATCTGGTATTGCAGCTCCATACGAGTGAATTCGATGGAGATGCAATACCAGACCTAGCCTATGAAAAGGAATGGCGCTGTTTGTGGGAATTAAAATTGACCCTTTTCTTCCAAATTGAATTAAACCCCTTTAATTATGGCTTAAAGTCTACACAGGCATAACAATAAAAACTGTAGCCGCAGTAACCCAGCAGTTTCCTTTCACATGTTTATACCACACTTTACAGACAAAAACACACGGCCTACTTGTTTCAAATTATTGTAATAACTACTTCCAATGGCAATACATAAAACATTTCTTTTCTCTTCAAATGACTACTTATTTTACTGTTCTGCAGTCAATTTTATTATTTACCAGATGGTGCATTGAAAATGTCTTTTAACTGTAAAATAGTCATAGGACAACTTATAGAAATGAAATGTGTTAAATCGACGCCCCAGGGATACAAAGCATATGTCTTGGGTTAGAGCATGGGCCAAATTGCAGAGTGCTGTCACCTGCTGTGACCTGAAAATGTTATGTTCAGTTGTGCAGATTTTGAGTTTTCATATACTGATTTAGAATTTTACTTTTAAACAGTCCCATTGTGATGCAGAGACAATATTTCTACTGATACTGATAATGTCTACTAAAGGGAATGTTTCCTTTTTATCCCATGCCATTCTTAGGGCTAAAATTCTCTGCTGATTACATACTTAAAGTCAAAAAAGTCAATGAAGTCCAAGCTATGAGTCTACTCGTAGATAAGGTCGAAAAAAGACCTAAGTACATCAATTTTCCCCCTAAGACTCTCCTAGTAGAAAAAAAAAAAAAAAAAAAAAAAAAAAAAAAAAAAAGGGTCGAAAAAAGTCAATGAAGTCCCACCTATGATTTACTTGTAAAAAGGTCAAAAAAAAAAACCTAAGTACATAAATTTTCAACTATAATTTTTTATTTAGTAGAAAAAGGGTTCGAAAAAGGAAAAGACATCAAGTCCCCCTTTTGTTTCTTAGTAGATAAGGTGGAAAAAAAGGCCCAGGGGAAAGTCACCCCTTGGGTTTTTCTTCTAGTATTTTAAATTTGGGAAAAAGTCCAAGCCCACCCAATTCATCATAAAACCCCATTATTTAAATAAGGTTGGAAATAAACACAAGTATATCAGTTCCAGCTCATGACTCTACGAGTAGATGGATTTGGGTCTTTATTCAACCTTTAAAATCTGTCAAGAGCTTTGTTTAGAATTGACGGATTTGGGTCTTTTTTCAAAACTTCCCAAATTTGGGTTATAGGTTGGATTTTGAGGGGATTTTTGTTCTTTTCCCACCTTATGTACTGTTAGGCTTGTAGGTTGGGGCTAAAGGACTTTTGTCTTTTTAAATCTTTTTTAAAGGGTGGGGTTTTTCCATGGTTTTTTTTTTCTTTTTTTTCCAATTATTTCCCAATGATTATAGGTTGGATTTAAATTGATTGTGTCTTTTTTAAAATTTTAATTCTACTAGAAAGGGTTACAGGTTGGGTTGATGTATCGGGGGTTTTTTTTTAAACCCTTTCCAATTTAAACCTTTAAATTTAATAGAAATAAATTTGGGAAAAAAGGGGCCCTACTTTAAACCCTATAATCCTAATACGAAATTTAAAAAAAAGACCTCGGCCCCAAAAAAATTTAACTTTTTAACCCAAATTTAAAAAATAAAGTTTGGAAAAAGAAAAAAAGTCCCATCAAGCCCAATTTAGGGACTCTTTTGTTTTAAAGGTCGAAAAAGACCCAAGTCCATCAAGCCCAAAACTATAACTTAAAAGTGAAAAGGTTGGAAATAAAGGCTTGACTTACGGTAGAGGGTTTTGGGTTTTTTTTTAAAAACCCTTTTCTTGGGCATAGATTTCATAGTTTAAAATTTGAGGATTGGGTCTTTTTTTAAAAATTCTAAACTATTGGGGTTAAAAGTTGGATTAAAGGGATTTGGGTCTTTTCCCCCTTATTTTATTTTAGGTTTTTGTAGGGGGGAAGGGTTTTGCCCTTATATCTTTTAAAAATTAACCCGTTAGGATTATAGGTTGGACTTAATTGACATGTCTTTTTTCCAATTTTTATTTTTTGGGTTTTCCCGGTTTGGGGGATTTTGGGGATCAGGGTTTTTTTCAACTTTTTCAAGTAAACCAGAAACCCCAAAATTTATCGAAAAGGTTGGAAAAAAGAAAAAGGGACCTTTGAAGTCAAACTGAAACTTTAACAGTAGTAAGGTTGTAAAAAAGGGCCCCCCGTTCATAAAGTCCAACCTAAAACCCAAATTTGTAGATATTTTAAAAAAAAGGCCCTATGCCCAATTAAAGTCCAACTAAAAACCCCGTAGTAGATATGCGGGAAAAAAAGACACAAGTCCATCAAATCCAACCTATAACCTTTATAGTAGATAAGGTTGCAAAAAAGACACAGGGGCCCCCAAGTCAAACCTATAAAAAAATTTTTAGATAGGGTTTGGGATAAAAGCCCAAAGTTTCATAGGTCCCAAATATAAACCTCTAAATTTTGGAAAAAATTTTGCTGAAAATTGTCATGTCTAAAACCGTTGCCCAAATTTCATAAATTTCCAGCCCAAATGGGCTCCCGTGCCGATAGCTTTGGGGGGGAAGGGGGGATCCAAAGATTTACGGGAATCCCCTTTACCCCACAAACTACTGGGTCTGGTATTTTGGTCCTTAAGTCTTAAATTTTAAAAAATTTTGGGGGGCTTTTTTTTCAACAATTTGGCCCAAACTAAGTCATAAAAGGTTGAATGGTTTTTGGGTTTCCCGGAGGTCTCAAACCCCAAATTTTTTTTAACGATTTTTGGTAAATTTAAAAACCCGAAAGAGAAAATTTGAAAAAACTTTTGGGGGTTTACCTTCTCCCGTCCCCTAGTGGCTGCTTGTTAATGGGATTGGTTAAAATTTTTTTGTTTTTGGAAAAACCTTTTGACATAAAATTTCTTGTTTTTCCCCCTCTAATTGATTTTGTTTTAAGGGAATTTGAAACCTCAGGTAGGTTTAACAAAACTTTTTTGAAAGGGGACCGTTTTCAAACCCCATTGTTATTGTTTGCCCAAAAATTTTAGAAAATTCCCACCTTTTAGTTACAGCCCCAAAGCCCCAGAGGGAAAAACGATTTAGGGATGTTAAAATTTTTTACTATGGGTCAATTTTCCACTGGGTTTGGGATTAATTAAGAGAAATTTAAAATTGTTTTAAAAATTGACGTTTCAATCAGATTGAAAGGGGGTGGGGGGGCTTAGGTTTTGAATTTAATTTTTCCGGAGTCATCAAATTTTTATTTGCCTTGAAAGGGGGGCCTTTTAGTGCATCCAACCCATAAAATATTTACAACCTGAAACTAGGTCACAGTAAATTATGATTTATTTGGGGGGGGGGGGGGGGGGGGGGGGGGGGGGGAAAGTATTGTTGTTTTTATGCCCGTTTTTAAAATTCAATAAGGCATGGGAAAATTTTTTAAAAGGAACCCGAAGGGGAGAAAATTTAGATGGCAAGGACGAAGCTTAATTTGTTTTTTTTCTTTGGGAAATTTTTTCCCTTTTGGGGTTGATAATTTGCAATAAATGTTTTTTTGGGGGTTTTTTTTTAAGGGAAAATAACCTAAGGATCAGTACAATTTAGGAAATGGGGGTAATTGCAAAAAAATAAAATTAAAGGTGTTTTTAGGGCCCCCCTTGACACCACCATTGCCCAATGCCCATTCCAAAAAGGGCCCTATCTTTTAAAATTTTTGAAAGGGTCAAATAGGTACAGTTATGGTTCATTAAAAGACTTTTTTCATATATAAATATGGTTTATTAGTCTCTCATCTGCAAAGTTGAAAAAAAGTAATTTAAAATAAAGAGATTTGTTTTGGGCCTTTTTGAAAACATTATTAAAGGGGGGTTTTTACCTTAAAAATTGGGCTTAAAAAAATTGCTTCTTTTTGGGCTTTTTTTTTGTTAAAGGGGACTAAGGAGACTTTATTAATGTAACATTTCCAACCCAAATTTTTCTACCCCTGCTTTCTCTTATCTCTCACTGATCCCAAACTGCCCTTTAGTCAGGGCAGTTGACCATAAGGAGGTTTTCCCCCTGATTTTATCTTTTTGACAGGCTTGTTTACCCAAGGTAATGGGCAATTTTTTAAACCTTTGATTGCAAATTTGTGCACTACAGATTATAGACCTTTTAGTCCTGTCACTGTAAAAGGGGTCAGTAGGAAAAGCGGGGTTATTGTCAAACCCCCTTTTTAACCCCCCCCAAACTTGACCCGAAAATTTTTTGATTCGGAAGCTTTCCCGGGCTTGTGAAACCCTATTGAGCCCACCTTTTTCAATAAAAAAAGCCCCCAAGAATCGCTTTACAGGTGGGCCCCCAAAAATTTGTTTAATGGGCCCCAAGAAACAGGAAAAAAGGGGGGCCCCAAGAATCCCCCATTCCCGGGGCCCCCAAGAATCGCATTTGGTGGGCCCCAAAGAATCAGCTTTAAAGGTGGGCCCCAAAAACCCCATTATGATGGGCCCTCAAGAATTTAAGCATTATGGTGGGGCCCAAAAAAATTTAGCCCTATGGGGGGGCCCCCAAGAATTGCATTAATGATGGGCTCAAGAAAAAAACATTAAGGTGGGCCCCCAAAAATCAGCATTTCTGGTGGGCTCCCAAAAATCGCATTATTTGGGGGGCCCCACAAAAAGCTTTCCCGGTGGGCTTCAAGAACCAGCTTTACTGGTGGGCCCCAAGAAACCGCATTACTGATGGGCCTTTTAGGAATCCCATTCTGGTGGGCCCCCAAAAATCAGCCCACTGGTGGGCCCCAAAGGGAAATTTATTATGAAGGGCCTCAAGAAAACGCATTATGGTTGGGGCCCAAGAAAAAACGCCTTTCTGGGGGCTCCAAGAATCAGGGATTTCTGGGAGGTCAAAACGCTTTCCCGGTGGGGCCCCAAAAACCCGGGTTTTTGGTGGGCCTCACAAATCAGCTTTACTGGTGGGCCCCATGAATTAGCTTTACTGGTGGACTCCAAGAACCAGCTGTACTGGTTGGGGGGGGTTCCCCGAATCCAATATGCTGGTGGGATCCCAAAAAACCAAATTTACTGGGTGAGCCCCAAACCCCAAATCTAAAAACTGCAAAATGATGCCTTATTTTTTTTTTGCCAAAAGGGGCTTGAAAAATAGCAATAAGTTAAAGGGACCAAATAACAGCAGCTGCCTTCTGTGGGGATTAATGTGAAGGTCTTGCCTCCCTGGGGCAGCACATGAAACTACCATGTATTGTAGCAGCTTTGCACAATGATCTAAGATGTTCGATCATGAACATTTCCCACAGTGATGTCAACCTTTGCATGTAGAGTAGATGGCAAAGGAAGGTTGGGGGGTTGGAGGGTAGGAAATGTGAATGGCCTTCATCAGCCCACATGGATGGGTCTCCATTTTAACATGCAGCTCGTACACCTTGGCTTTGATCAATACTGCGGCTTTGGTGACCACCTGGTAACTGCATTGCATTTTTGATGCTGTTGCTAAGCAATTAGAGCCATGTCTGGGACAACCTGTTCTGCTGCAGCTATCCAATGCTCCGGCTGCATCATTCATGACATACATCTGAAGGATTACAATTCCAACCCTCCTTAAATGGAATACATATGTCAAATGTAAGAGGATAAAGTTGAGCAGCTTGTGAGTTCTTTATTTCAAGTGACAAAAATGATCCATTATGCGCCGGACTTCGAAGAATTTCTGTGTATTATAACCAGGAATCTGATCTATTTCTGAAAGCACGGTTGTGATGGAAAAAAGGCTTGTCATAGAGCAGGACACAGACAGCCATTGTCCTATGGGCATTGCCGAAGGGATAACATGAAGCTCCTGGGTTCCTCTTAGGCATCGTTTGTAGCAATGGGCTTTTAATATGGGCAGAGGGACTGGGGTTTATGCCCTACCCAAAAATGGATGTTTGGTGGACACTTATAAGGGGCAATCTCAAGGCAGGACTTAAATGTCCTGATTTTTGGCTTTAAACTATCCATATCTATGAGCATTTAGACCATAATGGTTCTATCGTGGATAGACCAGGTCATATATGAGGTGGTCATTCAGAAGTTGTTTATGCTCTGAAAGCATGAAGAGAAATTGAAACACAACAACTTTGCCTGAATATCTCATTTCTGAAGATGATCCTTTTCCACTGTCCTAAAAATCACCACCCATACTTACATATTTTAATTCCTGCTGCATGGCTTGGAGGGGAATGAGAAGTTACATTTTCACTGGAAACCACTTAAGGGGGTTTTCACACTATGGGCCACATGTATGAAAACTGTTTAGGTCTAAAACTCACTCTTTTGTCCATAGTCACCTAGGGGCAAAAATGTGAGTTTTAGACCTAAACAGGTTCATACATGTGGCCCTATACTGTTTAAGAGGGCCTGTTCTTCAAAGCCTTCATAGACTGTGGTGCCAACCAGGCATTTTCTTTGTTGGCTAGACCCCATAAGGTATAGAACAAGGCATGATCGGAAGGAAGACTCAGCGTTATAGGAGGTACACAGTAATCTATATTTTAGGGGGTTTTTTTTTGCTTGCTTAGCCATTTTCTTTGGATTTAATGGTGAACAAAGTCTGACTCCTGCCCAAAATACTGGAACTTGGCCTTTAATTACCGAAGAACATGGTCCGGGATTTCTTATGTTTGATTCAATGGCAGATTTTATTCAATATCAGTAATTTATTTTTACGATACATTTCATTAATTGTAAATTGAAGAGTATCAATTGCTTGCGCTCACGACGGAGGATGAAAGAAGACTGCTGAGCTGTTAGAGCAGAACATTACATGTCTTACTTCAGTTCCCAGTCTTATTATTTCCTCGGATAGTTTATAGTGCTCGGATGATACTTCAACGTGGAAAGAACCAGTCAGATTGTGGAGTGTACTTCAGCTGTGTTCGTTGTTACACATCGAGGGACCCCTCTGAGGCCTTTTTTCCCTAGTTCAGCCCTTCATGAACCTTGTAATTGAGCAAGGTGGACTATTAAAAAATTTGCTGGTTCCAATTTAAAAAAGTAATGTGTTCGGGCAAAACGACTCTTGAGGCCAGTAGACGACCCCCGATGAGCTGTAGTTATAATTAGTGGGAAAAGAAAACCTTAAACTAGAGTAAAATACATTTTTTAGGGCCCCCAAGAAAATACATGGCCTCAACAGAATAAAAAAAAGCTAAAACAGCATCATAAGTAGAAATATTTAAATAAACAATCCCACCATATATCAGGGAATCCAAATGGTAGAGCTGGAGAGAAACAACTACTTTTTTTAAAAAAGAATTGTTTTGTCCCCTGAAGGGGCCCCCCAGGGCCCCATGGTGTTTTTGACTGTAAGCTATGGTTAACCCCATCCCTTAGATTTTGCCTATTAGTTTTAATGACAAATATCCCCGGCCTTTTAAAAAAAAAAGGACCGTAAATCTAATTTAATTTTTGGTTTCCCCCCAAAAGGTAAAAATAGTACGTTAAAATCTAACTTCTCCATTTCCTATATTTCCATAGCTTTTAAAAAAATAATAGAGTGAGGTTCCCCCATCTGAACCCCTCTGATTCCCCACTTACCCTTATGTTAACCTGGGTGCAATACCCAAAGAGCTCAAATAAATTGCAAGACAACCTGGCAAATGGGGTGGGGCCCGACCATAATTCCCCCAATCGTCTTCATTTACCTATCGAGAAAATCTTGTCAAAAAACTAGAGACATTTTCGATGGTAGGGACTCCCCAAAACCAATTAAACTTGGGGGTTTTATAAAGCAAAGGGGCCATGGTTGGCTAAGGTCATCCCAACTTTTTTCCCTTTTCTTTTCCTTAGACCATGTGCGTCTATGGCATATCTATAGAACCCGCACCTATCTCGAGGGGCCCCTGAAAGTGTCGGCTCAGAATGAAGAGCTGTTATGCTTGCGCACAACTCTCTATTCTGTTGTATGGGAGTTATGAGTAACTGGAACACCCCCATGTACTAAACCCCATTTTGTGCAAATTTTTGGGAGCTTTTTTTTCCGAGATGTGTCTGGCTCCCAGAGGTGGTACCCACACCTATCAGAATTTGATGGCATGACCTATTGATATGCCATCAAAGGCATCGTGGGAACAAACCTTTAAGAAAAAAAAGAGGAAAGAAAAGTTGGCCCGAGATAGATGTGGGTCCCAGAGGTGGTACCAAAACCTATTAGACTTTGGTGGCATTAGCTATTGATATGCCATCAAAGTCCAAGATTAATAATCTATGCTCCAAGATTCATATATCATAATGAGGGGATAGAACGAGGGGAGAACTAGCATGGGTGGGCGCCATCTTGATGGGTACCAATAGGCCACTTTGCCCTGGTCAGGTTGTTAAGATACTGGGCTTTGAAGGACTGACTCATTGTCCAAATTTAGAGAGCCACAAAGCCAAGTGTCAGGGTTTTACCCCAAACCCACAGACCTTTATGGTGAACTATTGAAATTTTATAAAAACTCATGGGAACAAACCTTTAAGAAAAAAGAGGAAAGAAAAGTTGGCCCGAGATAGATGTGGGTCCCAGTGGTGGTACCAAAACCTATTAGACTTTGGTGGCATTAGCTATTGATATGCCGTCAAAGTCCATGGTGGGAAGATCCCCTAAGGGTTTAATTCCTCTTTTTACCAGTAATAGTCATGCACTAAAGGGTTTTATTCAAATGAGGGGAAGGGGACTAAGGGCATAGCGGGGGAACACATGGATGGGCGCCATCTTGATGGGTACCAATAGGCCACTTTGCCCTGGTCAGTGTTAAAAATCTGGGCTTTTAAGGATGATCATGCCAAATTTATGTAGGGGGAAACTGATGGGTGGGGGCCTTTTTGGGGTGCCAATAGGGCACTTCCCCCGGCTGTTGTTAAAAATACTGTGCTTTGAAGGACTGACTCATTGTCCAAAATTCATGCTAGGGGAACGCAAGGGTGGGGGGATCTTGATGGGTGCCAAATAGGCACTTTGCCCCGGCTGGTTGTTTAAAATACTTGCTTTGAAGGATGATCATTGTCCAAATTCTAAGGATAGTGATGGTGGGCTCTCTTGATGGGTGCCATAGGGGGACTTTCCCCGGCCTGGTTTTAAGATCTGGCTTTTAAGGATCTCATTGTCCAAATTTAGAGAAGCCTACAGAAGCTCAAGTCTCAGACGTGGTACCCACACCTATCAGACCTTGATGGCATGAACTATTGATATGCCATCAAAGGCAGTGGGAAAAACCTTTAAAAAAAAAAGAGAAAAAAAAGTTGGGGGGGCCCAAAATAATGTGGGTCCCAGAGGTGGTACCAAAACCTATTAGACTTTGGTGGCATTAGCTATTGATATGCCATCAAAGTCCAGGTGGGGGGACCCGTTTAAGGGTTTTTCCTCTTGTCCAGTAATGTCTTGATAAGGGTTTATATTAAATGAGGGGAGAGAGACTAAGGACATAGCTAGGGAGAGCTAGAGGGTGGGTCCCTCTTGGGGTACCAATTTTTACTTTGCCCCGGTCGGTTTTTAAAATAATGGGGTTTGAAGGAATGACTATTTTTCCAAATTTTTTTAAATAGGGGAAAAAATGCTGGGTGGGTGCCCCTTGTGGGTGCCAATGGTACTTTCCCATGGCCTGGTTGTTAAGATACTGGGCTTTGAAGGACTGACTCATTGTCCAAATTCATAGCTAGGGAGAGCTAGCATGGGTGGGTGCCATCTTGATGGGTGCCAATAGGTCACTTTGCCCTGGCCTGGTTGTTAAGATACTGTGCTTTGAAGGACGAACCCCTGTCCAAATTTTAGGGGGCCACAGAACTCAAGTAGTTTTCTCTGGGGGTTTTGTTCTTGTTCTATAGTATTGTGCGACGACAGAAAATATGGGCAACAAAATCATTGATTTAGCCATGAAAAGAAGTTCCCCAAAGCCCTTTGTCGGGGGGATAAAAAGTTCACTATCAAGTAAATATTGTTGCTTTACATCGTGATTTAGACAAAAAAAAAAATCTACTGTGAATTATGGGAAGGACATGAATACTGCAGAGAGGATCGATGAAACAACGATCTGTTGGGATGATTTGCGGATCAGGCAAATAGCTTGTATATGTGTGAATTGATCCATAGATATCCCGTGTCATTTAGCTCAGGCTAAAATGACTGGTGCCCAACCTTCAGTTGTGAAGCGATTGTATCTTGTCATTTTCGTAGTGTCTCTAGCATTATTTGTGAACCATGTATACTGTTAGTATTGATCTTTATATGAATACACTGAGATATGTTTGGAGAAGCAGAACCCGAAGTGTGGATCCATCTCCCAAATAATAAAGAAATCAATGTCTAGATGGCAAACACAAATATTTCATGTTCTTCAATTCAAAAATATCTAATTAACCCCGTAAACCCGTTACCAACAGGGTGGGAGAGTTATAACGTCCTATGTAAAACTATATAGGCTTTATTTAAAGGGAATGTCAACAAAAAGTCATTGTTTAAGTCCCATTTTTATGTTAAACAGATTTTTTAGGAATCTTTGTTTTTTTTTACATTTTTCATATCACTTTCTATATGTTTTAATGATTCTTAAGTCCTGCAGTTTTCACTTTGGCCACTAGGCCTTGTTTGCACTGCTTTAACAGCAGTGAGAGAGATGCTTTACAGTAGCTTCATGCACATAGGAGACTTAAGACTGACTCAGTCCCATTGACTTCTATAAGAGAGTTTTATAGTCATGCTCTGTGACCTGGGAAGAAGTCACTGTGCAGGGAGGTGAAAGGGTGAACTGTGACTATCTCCTCTTGTGACTGGTGGATCCTGTGTTATCTATACACATTGGTGTCTCCTTTGACCCTCTTTGTGCTGATAATGAGCAGACAACTGAGAATCTTTCTCTACAGAACAGGAAGTGTCAGACTGTTAGTAGGCTTAGTGGTCAAAGTGAAAACTGCAGGACCTAAGAATTATTAAAATTTTTTGAAAGTGATATGAAAATTGAAAAAAAAATATAACCAAAAATTCTTAAAAAATTTGTTTAACATAAAAACGTGAGTTAAACAATAAGTCATTTTTGATGACACATTCCCTTTTAGGCTGCAATACTGTTCACCAGTCAACGCTCCCATGAAGCTTCCAGTCCATCTAAGATATAGAAACTAAACAGATTGGGGTTTTCATATTTGTACAATCAAAAATGAAATAACAAATGGCCAAGTAAGAGGTGTAGACTGTGACCAAATTGCAGCTTATGTTGGCTTAAAGGGGTTTTATCATCTTCTAAATTTATGGCATATCGATAGGATAATCCATCAATGTGTGATATGTGCAGGTCCCAATCTAGGGAATAGACCCCTGAAGCCCATAGCTCAGAATGGAGAACTAGTCAAGCTTCCATGGCTACTCTCCTTTTATTTCAATGGACCTTCCGAGTACAGAGGAATGTAATGTCTCCTGATAGGCTGCCAGCTCTGGTCAATATGGCTACAGACCTGTTCAATCTCTCCTGATAGGCTGCCAGCACTGGTCACTATAGCTACAGACCTGGCTCCTACTGCAGCCTAGTAGAAGCCAGTAAACATGCCCCTGAATTCAAAAATGAAATTGAGAAATCAGGACTGAGGTAAGATGAATCAATGTAGTGAGACAACCCATTTAACCTTCTCATGTTATATTGAAAGCTGTTTCCCTTTGCCCTTTTAAACTACAATCCCCAAATCCTTTGCTTCTCTATTAGCCACAGTCTAAACCCCCCCCCCCTTCCTCATGTTGAATCCCTTGGGACACAGGATCAAAGGGGCATAGCTTACCATTAAAAATAGCAAAACCTCTTTGATCTCTGATCCCCTGGGCTCGACACACAGCCGTTTCCGATTTGTGTAGACACAGAACTACTGAACTTCCTGTCATCAAGCAGCCGCAGTTAGTCCAGAGAAAATGTAATAAAAGCTTATTACAAAATTGTCTAACTCCAGGGGAGAAATTATTTAGTAAATATTTTTTTTTGTTGGACAACTCCTCTAAAATAAGGGTAATAATAAAATAATAATAAAAGTAATAATAATAATAATATAATAATAAAATAATATAATAATAATAATATATAAAAATAATAAAACATATAATAATAATATACTATAATAACCCCTAAATAGTTAATAATAATATAATAATAATAATAATACATATAAAATAATTGTAATAATAATAATATAATAATAATATAATAACTAATAATAATAAAAATAATATAATAATAATAATAATAATATACTATAATACAACCCCTATAAAATAAGGGTAATAATATAATAATAATAATAGTAATAATAATAATAATAAATAATATAATAATAATATAATAATATCATATTAATAATAATAATAATATAATAAAATAATAACAATAATATAATAATAATAATATACTATAATTATAAATAATAATAATAATAATAATAATATTCTGTTGCATCACCTTTTGACTTTCTTCCAATCAGTTTCCATTGTGTTTTCTGTAAAAAAAAATATATATTTCATGTTGTATGATGAGCTTGTCATTTGAAAAATTAAAAGCATCTGAGCGTAACCTAATAGTCTGTAATCCAATGTTCCATGGCGGCTAATCACAGATCTGTGTGTTTTACCGCATATAAGATGGAAAGCAACGAGACAAACATTTGTCAATATACATGTGGTCAGAAGCTCAGGTTGAGGGATCTCCTTAATATATAACAAGAAATGGGTGGCCAAAGGCCAGGATTAAAATGTATTTGGCTGTAGGGTCTTCTCTAGAGCTAATCATATGGCATCATTGAGTAAGGCTATCCTTCTCAGGAGACGCAAGACTAGCTGGGGCCATTGACACATAGATAAATTGCACTGACCATGCAGATTGCCTATAAAATCAGACCTGTCATTTTGAATAAAACCAAGAAATTCCTGATGTGTAACCTATGGCCGAGCGTGCAATATATCACTCTATGCATCACCTGAGAAGACAGATAATACTCATCTCAATAGCACGCCAGGATCTATGGATGGCTTGGCCGCTTTAGTTACCATGTTGTTATCCAGGTTCCTAGTTGATATTGGTAAAACATATATCACTGTATTTAGTAGTTAAGTCAATTTAGAGGCTACTTTAGAATCCTAAACCCAATTCTTCTATTATTCACATGAATTCTTTGGAGAGATAACCACAAAATTGGCAAGTTTCCTCAGTGCCAGCTGCAGTGACAATACTATGTTGTACTTGTATGATTGAAAGAGCACAGGGTACACAATTGCTTTGGTAGAAGCAACCTTAAAGGGGTTGTCTCATCATGCAGTGTCACAGAGCAACAGCCAGCTTCAGGCTCCCACTTCCTGCTCAGGCTGTGTTGGTGGTTCTTCAGCTTCAGGCTCCCACTTCCTGTTCAGGCTGCAAGCAGTTCTACAGCTTCAGGATCCCACTTCCTGTTCAGGCTGTGGGTGGCTCTACAGCTTCAGGCTCCCACTTCCTGTTCGGGCTGTGGGTGGCTCTACAGCTTCAGGCTCCCACTTCCTGTTCGGGCTGTGGGCGGCTCTACAGCTTCAGGATTCCACTTCCTGTTCAGGCTGTGATCAGTTCTACAGCATAAGGCTCCCACTTCCTGTTCAGGCTGTGGGTGGCTCTACAGCTTAAGTCTCCAACTTCCTGTTCCGGCTGTTCCTGTTCCAGCGACATGACTTCAGGAGGTTTGTAAACTATTGTGCACTAGGCTACAAAGTTCTAAAGATAGATATTTTTGATATTAGGTTGTTGGCTAAGAGAAAGATGGAAAGATAGAAAGAAAGGAAGAAAGAAAGGTAGAAAGAAAGAAAGAACAGAAAGTACAGCCGAGAAGGAGAAAATGGATAAATAGATAGACAGATAGAAAGATATATATATAGATAGATAGATAGATAGATAGGTATAGATAGATATGAGATAGATAGTTATGAGATAGATATGAGAAACAGACATAGGTGGATAGAGAGATAGAGAGAGATAGATAGATTAATTGATAGATAGATAAAAGAAGGAAAACCGCTTGCACTCACAAATTTTAAAAAAATAAAAAAAAGTTAGTGCTTTATTTCATGTCCAATGGACATGAAATAAAGCACTAACTTTTTTTTCATTTTTTAAAATTTGTGAGTGCAAGCGGTTTTCCTTCTTTTTTTTATTACTTATACTGTTGACGGATTTATAATGTTGCACCCTCCTATTTTTTGAAAATTGGTGATTAGGTTGTGCGTTTGTTATGATATTTTTTTGATAGATAGATAAGATAGATAGATATGATATAGAAAAAGATAGATAATGAGATAGATAGATAGATAGATAGATATGATATAATATAAGATAGATAGATATAGATAGATAGATGAAAATGATGAGATAGATGAGATAGATAGATAGATAATAGATAGATAGATAGATAGATAGATATGTGATAGATAGAGATAGATAGATATGGATAGATAAGATAGATATATAGATAGATAGATATAGATAGATTAGATAGAGAATAAAATGATATATAGGATAGATAGATATGATGATAGATAGATAGATATGATAGATGATAGATAGATAGATATGGATAGATAGATAGATAGATAGATAGATAGATAGATAGATAGATAGATAGATAGATAGATGGATGGGTAGGCAGATAGATACACACACATATAGGTAGTGTATATTTAGATATACTCAAGATGGCGGGTTTGTAGACAAGGCATATTTATAGAATTTTATCTTCAAAGGTGTCTCTGGAGAATTTGCTTCCTCTCGGAGCTGATCCTCCTGTCATACGCAGAGCACTGAAATATCCTCTTTTCACTGACTGCATGGGGCTTTCACACATATCGCTGTACACTAAATGTATCACTGCTGAAGTAAATGCTGTTTTGTCTCATAGAGTTGGTAACGGCAGTTTTAATAAAGCGATGAAATAAAACGGCATGAAAGGATAACATTTAGACTTAATAGCTGAAAATCAACACAGTCAAAACTCGATGTGATACGAGGCTGTAATACAGATCACTTCACAAACACCTGCAACTCATTATCTTACAGCAAAGGGAGAGCTATAATCCATGACGACTTTACAGCAGCTTACTGACATTGACTAGAAGATTGGAAGTTGTCGCCCCTTTCAATGGTGTCATCACATGCAGGACTATTATGTGAAATACCTTGGCCCTCTATGGTGAGATGGGGTTAGTCTTCCTGCCCCAATCTAGGAATGTATAATGTGTTTCCAAAATTGTCAAAAATTGTAACAAATTTGCAAATTGTACATCCTTTTGAGTGAAAGGGAATAATCTAAACTTTAAAGGGCTATAATCAGGGCCGTCTTTCCCATTGGGCCAGGTAGGCACTAGCCCGGGGGCCCCACAAGCTCGGTGGGCCCCTCGAACAGCTGCCTACCTTGCCCAGTGGGCGTACACCCAGGGCCGTTTATTGGACTACCGCCAGTCAGAGCAGGGACCAGGCTTCAGATGCTCCGTGTGTAGTCTGATGCGGCCTCTGCTATTGCTGTGCCGTGCCTGCGCTTTACTGCTCACAGCGCAGGCAGCACAGCACTGAGGTAAAGCAGGGGCCAGACCACGATCTTCTGAGCTCCTGCACTACAGTCCCGCTCCTCCCCCCTCCCAGCAGTGCGGCCACTGAAGAGCAGGAGATGCTGGGGAGAGAAAAGCAGGAGACTGCTGGTGAGAGAGGAGCAGGAGACTGCTGGGGAGAGAGGAGCAGGAGACTGCTGGGTTGAGAGGAGCAGGAGACTGCTGGAGAGACTGGAGCAGGAGACTGCTGGGGAGAGAGGAGCAGGAGACTGCTGGGGAGAAGAGCAGGGCTGCCCCCTCCTCCCTCTAACCATCGGCAGTGAGGAGAAGATGACTGCCAGTCCTATAGACTTCAGAACCAGTGATGACAGGCGGGGGGGGGGGGGTGTGGTAGGCATTCTAAGTGTCTATCTGCCTGGCTGTGTATCTAAGCTTACCCAGTGTATACTATATCTGCTGGCGTGTATCTAAGCCCTTTCACAGTGTATCACTAACTATCATCTGCTGGCTGTGTATCTAAGCTACCCAGTGTATACTATCATCTGCTGCTGTGTTCTTAATAAGCTACCGCAGTGTATCCCTCCACTATCATCTGCTGCTGTGTATCTAAGCCGTTACCCTGTGTATTACTAATCATCCATGCTGGCTGTGTATCTAAGCCTACCCAGTGTATACTACATCAGCTGGCTGTGTATCTAAGCCTATCCAGTGTATACTATCATCTGCTGGCGGTGTATCTAAGTCTACCCGGTGTATACGATCATCTGCTGGCTGTTTCTCTACCTACCCAGTGTCTACTATCATCTGCTGGCTGTGTATCTAAACCTTTGTGGTGTTATACTATTTGCCGTTCCTGTGTAGCTAAGCCTACCCAGTGTTATATCTGTTGGCCCTATGGATCTGAGCTCATCAGGTGTTATACTATCTGCTGTCCCTGTGTATCTAAGGCCCGGTTCTAACAGTGTGATTGCGGGGCATATTTCAGCACGTAATTTGCGCCGTAGTGCGTGAATTACGGTTGGAATACGTCCCAGTCATTACGGTAATCCACATTCTCATAGAGAACTATGGATTATGTCTCCTCTCCCTGCTCGGCGATCTGCCAAGGGGGGAGATAAGTGACAGGTGAATTACCAGCGGCGTATACACGGCGAGAATAATGAATGTCTATGGGGCCGGCGGGCTGCGCCCCCCCACCCCCCCTCACTGCCGCAGGAGGACAGCACGTATTAGCGCGACTCCCGAAAACATAACGATGTATTGCGCCACGTACTGTATGCGCCCAATAACATCGTGTGAACATAGCCAAAGTGATGTGTTATCTGTATTCTGCGTTGGTTGGGAGGGCCCGGTGCACAGCACTGCCCAGGGGCCCATAATGCTGTTAAGACGGCTCTGGCTATAATCATTCATTTCTATAGCACTGTTCTATTCCACAGCACTGTTTGGATATTGTCACCATTCACATGGCCGATGGTCCCATTAGGACTCACAGTCTAATGATATATCACAAAATCAGGACATGCCACCACTTTCTGATCCGTCAGCATCTGATGGACGGATTCCCTACCGGCCCCGAGAACATAAGGGCCCCCGGCTGTGCAGTGTGTGGGTCTGCATAATGCATTGCTGTTATATCTTCATACTTGGGGTCAAGAGGGTCAGTCCCAGCAGTTGGACCCCGACTAACCAGAAAGCAATGGCCTTTCCCAGACATATAACATCACTTTACATAGAAAGGGAAAATCTCTCCTTATGGAGAGCGCCGTATAGTCGTGTGGAGATTCGAAATGGCCTTTTTCACTCCACAAAGCATCTGCAAATCACAAGGCATTATGGGAAAGGAGCTGAGAAGCTTAAGCGCCCTCTATTGGATGCAACAAATCCTGAATTTGCTTTTGACTCACTGAGTCTTTGGAAAGCAAAAGGGATATTAGCTAGGTCAGCATCACTCATCTGCATACAGCCGTTTTGGGGTTTTGCCCCTCATCAGTGCAGAGCAGTGTACTGGCTGGCTGGGTGGGAGGCAATTAGTGGCTCAGAAAGGGAAAATCTCTCCTTGGGGAGAGGGCTATATAGGCGGGTGGAGATTCAAAATTGCCTTTTGCACTCCACGAAGCATCTGCATATCACAAGGCATTATGGGAAAGGAGCTGAGAAGCTCAAGCGCCCTCTATTGGATGTAAAAAATTCTCAATTTGCTTTTGACCCATTGAGTCTTTGGAAAGCAAAAGGGAAATTTTACCAAGCCGCATCACTTATGCATACAGCCGTTTGGGGGTTTTGCTCTGCTATGACGAGAGGGCAAAACCTAAAAACAGGTTGCAAGAGTAGGAGATAAGGGACAGATAGTTTAAATAGATAATAGACAAAATAGAAATTTGGGAAAGAAATATGGGATAATAGTAATAAAAATAGATAGATAGGGATAATAGATAAATATGAATAGATAGATATGGATAGATCGATAATAGCTAGATAGATAGATAGATAGATAGATAGATAGATAGGGGATATGATAGAAGATGATAGGGAAAGATAGATGATAGATAGATATGGAATAGATTATAGGGGGAAGATAGATAGATATGGGGTAGATAGTAAGGTAATAGAGAAGTAAAAGATAAAGATAGATATTAGATAGATAATAATAGATAGATATGGGATAGATAGATAGAAATTTAGATAATAGATAGAAATAATAAATAATAGATAGATAGATAAATAGATAGATATAGATAGATAGATAAAAAAAAAATTGGGATAGATAGTAGATAATAGAAAAATAATGTAATATTAATAGATAATAGAATGGGATAGAAAGGGGATAGATTAGAGAGAAGATAATAGGGGATAATAGATAGGGGATAGTAGAAGGGATGATAGAAATTAGATAGATGGATAGATATGGGATAGATAGATAGATAGATAATAGAAATAGAGGATAGATAGATTATGGGAAATAGAAGATAAATAGGGGTGATAGATAGTTTGGGATAGATAGATAATAGTAGATAGATAATAGATAGATAGATAATAATAAAGATAGATAGATATGGGATAGATAGATGCCCTTCGGATGTGTTTGACCTGCAAGTTAATATGTGCAAATTATAGAGTTTACATAAAAAGCTTCTCATAAAGGTGTCTGGATAAGCGAATGTGGCAATAAACGGAGCAGCACTTGCCATAGATCAGACCTTATGGTACAATTAAGAGAAGCCTCATCATTGTGGAGCTGACACAATGGTTAATGGTGATGTTAACTTATTAGAGATTCAGTTTGTTACTGCAGTAAAAATAGTTAATTCTTCAGAAGTAATGATGACAATTATTTGTTCTCTAATAACCCACGATGTATCAGGAGCCACAACAAAAGGAAGGAGTAATATACGGCCTGGTTCACTCCGGCTTTCAGGCTTTAGTGGTGGCCAGATACATGGTATGCAAAACAACCCTTTAGAAAAGTAAAAATTAAAAAAATCTGGTTAGCAAAACCCGTTTGAAGAAAAACATATGGGTTTGCACACGTTGTGGCAGCAAAAAGTATGCAAACAAAAATACAATACCCATTTAGCGTCTACAGGCATAAAAAGGGCCCAAAGAGGCTTAAAAATTTTTTGGGAACAGCTTTCTGCAAATTTTTGGAAATATATAAAAAAAGTGAAAAGGTTTTATTAGTGCACATTTTTTATCAAAACTGAAAAATGCCCCCCACCCACGGAAAGGTTGCCCTCAATTAAAGGGGGGAAACCTAGGGGCAACATGCAACAAGCAAAAGAAGCATAGGCAGATAATGCCACAGGGGCCATCTAGATATAAATAGAAAATAAAAGATAGAAAATGGGATAGATAGATAAAGATAGATAGATAGATAGATGGGATGGGATAGGGGATAAAATAGATAGGGATAGATAGTTTGATAATAGATAGATAGGGATAGATAGATGGGTTTAAGGGGAAAAGATAGATATGGGATAGATAGATAATAGATATTTTATGGGGACATAAATGGGGAAAATTTAAATTTATAAATAGACGATATAAAATAGTGGAAAATAGATATCATTAGTTAGTAAAATAAAAACATTTTTTGTAGGTTTTTTTTTTTTTCCTTTTTTTAAGTGCGTCATAGAGGGTGAAAAAATATAGGGCCCGGGGAGTCCCCGGGCTCCCCCTTTCTAATATATAGGGGGCGCCCCCCACCCCCGCACCCGGGACTATTTTTAAAATTAGTAAAAAGGGGAATTTGAGGAAATTTGGAGCAGCGGGCCCAAATCTTGCTGGAAAGCCAAGCTGAGTAGTTAGCAGGAAACTCCAGAGTGCACCATAAACAAGGGGCGGACAGTAAAATAGATAAACGTTGTCATTTTTTCCCATGCCCTTCCCCCTGCAGAAACTCTCAAAGCGGGCCCAACGGGCCCGGGGTTCAGTACTCCACTTTCTTCTCTTTGGGGGCCCCTTTTGCCTTGAGTCTGAATGTCCCTTTGCCCTGGAATTCCCGGGTGCTTGTACAGAGGGGCACACGGCTAATTGATTCTCAGCAGCAGCAAATGAGCAGCTAATCTGATCACCAGGAAAACAGCTGTTAGCAGGCTACATATCGGTTGTCATATGGGGGGGGAGTTATGTGCAATTATCAAATATATTATATGAACACAACTTGTAGAGGAATCTCCTTAGGGGAACAGAGCAGAATGGAAAAAGGGAACTCCGGTGACATCTGATGTCGTCAGCGATGCTCAGGCCGCAAGGAACAAAATCAAAGGCTTTTCTAGATATCTCTTTAATTTTACCGGAGCTCAGGGGGGTAAGGTAACATTTTTATCCAGTATCAAAAAATACTGAAAGATAGATAATAGATTGAGATAGTTTTGAAAGATAGATAATAATAGGAGATAGATAGATAATAGATAGATAGATAAAGGATAATAGATGATAATAGTAGTATGAGAGAATAGATAGGGATAGAAAAGATAGATAATATGAGATAGATAGATAGTGATAGATAGATAGATAATAATAGATATGGGACGATAGATAGATAGAGATAGATAGATAGATATGGGATAGAAGTAGTTATAAGGGGATAGATAATATGAAATAGATATGGGATAGATAGATAGAAGATAGATATGAGATAGTAGAAAAGGGAAAAGATAGATAGAAGTTTTGGGGAAGATAGATAGATAGATAATAGATAATTGAGATAGAAAAATGGGATAGATAGAAGATAGATAGATAGATAATAAATAGTTTGAGATAATAGTAGATAGTAGATAGGAGATAGTAATAAAATAGATGATAGATAATAGAAAAGGGAAGGAAGATTGAAGATAGGAGATAATAGATAGATATAGATAGATAGATAGATAGATAGATAATAGAAGATATAAAGATAAAAAGATTTTAGATAGAAAATAATAATAGTAAAAATTAGATAGAGAAGATAGATATGGGAAAAGATAGATAGATAGAGATATATTGAATAGTTAGATAGGGATAGATAGATAGATGATAGATAGATAGATAGATATAGATTGGGATAGATAGAAAAATAGATAGATGATAAAAATAAATAATAGATAAAAGATATGGGAAAAATAATAGATAATAATGGGATAAAGATAAATAGAAGATATGGGATAGATAGATAGATATGAAAAGATATGAATAGATAATAGGGGAAGAAATAGATAGATATGGGATAGATAGATAGATAGATATGGATAGATAGATAATAGAAAAATTAGGGGGATAAAGATAGATAGATATGGATAGTAGTAGATGATAGATAGATAATAGATGATAGATGATATGAAAAATACTTTAAAAAACCAAAAGTTTCCATACACTGTAAAAAAAAAAAGTCCATCTGAGGCTTTTTTCTCACTATCTGGCATGAATAAACCTTCCCCGTTTTAGGTCAATTAGGAACCAAAATTATTAATATTTCCCAAATGCCAGAATAATGAGAGAGAGAATTTTTAAGGCATTTTTATTCCTTTCTGCAGAAGTTTCCATACGTTTCATCAGTATTTGGTAGCATTACCCTTAAGCTGTAGGACTTGGGCCAAAAAGTAAATGGTCCTTTCCCCAAGCTTTCTACAACAGTTCCCCTGCAGAACGGTGTAACTGACCGGGAGGGCCCTTGCCGCAATGTCCCTTTTTTTAGCCCCTTTACCCAAAATTTTCAAAGACTGAATCAAACCTTGTGAGCCCTTTCCAGAACATTTACTGGGTTCCCCCTTAAAATAATAATAATAATAATAAAAATAAAATAATAAATCTTTAATTTATAAAAGCGCCAACAATTCCCCCCACTTTACAAAATAGAGGGGGAATAAGCACAGACAAAACCAGAATTACATTTAAAAAAATACTGCAAAAGCACGAAAAAGGGGCCTTTTGAAGAGCTTTCAATCTATTTGGGTGTATGGTGAAACAAAGGGGACAAGTGCTTGGTTTTTTTAATGGACCAGCCCTGTTACAAAATTAGGGTATATACATAAAATGTGGATGAACCTGCCCCCCCAACCATATATCTATATACAGATAAGTCCTGTGGGTGCCCCCAAAATGCAGGAAGGACAAATGTGTGACAGAATTTGGGGGGTTGTTACAATTAGGGATCTTAAAGGGTTGTCTCCTTAAGCTACTTTGAAAAACCAGTTTTGGCCAGTAGCTTCAGGTCTTTTCCCCTTTTAAAAGGGACCATTTCCCCCCCAACCCTTTAAATTTCCCTTTTTTTTTTTCTTGAGTTTTTTGCTTCAGAAATTGCCAATTGTTTCTTTTTTTAACCTCATGATGCCATCTTTTTTTTGTGAAGCCCCACCGGGTCCCCCCTGCAGCAAAACAACCCTACAAACATGATCCCGGGGTCCCCCCCTTTGTTTAACTTTTTTGGTAGGGGGTTTCTTGGGTTCAAAGGGTTTTCTTCCTTTTTCCCGGGGAAAGGGGGAACAAGGGGTCATTATGGCCAAAAATTTAAAATTTTTGGGTTTTATCAAACCCACAGGACATATCTCCAAATATGAGGCCCTTTGTTCCTGTGTTTTTTTGGGCCAAAAGGGGGGGAAATCTGGCTTTTAAAGGTTTTCTTTTGGGGGTTAATAGCTTTTTCCCTTGGCAGAGGGCCTTTCAGTCTGTGTTGATAAAAAAACTCTTTTAAACTTTTGGAAAATTGACAGCTTCCCCCCAGCATCTTCAAAGGGTCTTTTGCTTTTGTTTTTTGGGGTTTTGATATGCACATGTTGTAAAAAAAATAGGGATCCCCGTTTATGGAAATTTTTTGGTTTTGCAGAAATTAAAAAAAAATGTCTTAAAAATTCTCTCCCCTCATTATTCTGGAAATTTGGCAAATATAAAAAATTTTTGCCCTTTAAAAAGGGGGAAAGGGGTTTATTTCTAAATTTTCATGTCAGATAGGGGAAGAAAACCGGGCAGTTGGGGTTTTTTATTTAGTGTAGGAAACTTCGGGTTTTTAAAACTGTAGAGGGGATAGTAGATATGAGAAAGACAGATAGATAGATAGGGAAAATAGATGGGATGGGGACAGATCGTTTAAAAAAGATAGTTTGGGGGATGATAGATAAAATGTTTAAGAAAAATTTTTGGGTTTAGATAGATGGGATAGTTTGGGGATGGGATTAGATGGGATAGATATGGATAGATAGGGATAGATAGATAGATAGATAGAAGATATGAGATAGATAGGAATAGAAAGATAGGGAGATAGAAATGATAGTTTAGGGGTTAGATAGATAGGATATGGGATAGATAGAAAAGGGATAGTTTATGGGATAGATAAAATAATATTAGATAGATAGATAGATAGATAGATATGGGATAGATAGATACATAGATAATAGTTTTGGGGGGATAAAACCCTAGATAAATTAATAGATAGATATGGAATAGTTAAAGATATTTAGATAAATAAATAGTTTAATTTAGATATAAAAAGATAGTGGGATGGGATGGGATAGATAGATATGGGATGATAGAAAATTAGATATGGGATAGATAGTTTGGATAGAATAGTAGGGAAATTTAATAGATATGAAATAGTTTAGATAGATAGATGGGATATGGGATAGATAGATAAAAATATGAGATAGATAATAGATAGATAAAATAGATAAAGATGGGCATATGGGATAAAAAGATAGATTGAGTTTAATAGGGAAATAGATAGATTGAGATAGATAGATAAAATAGAAAAGATAAAAGAAAAATTTTAGATAGATAGATATGGGATAGATAGATATGAACAAATAGATAGAAAAAATGGGATGGGATAGATGGGATAGGGGGATGGGATAGATAAATAGATAGATAGATATGGGTTTAATAGATAATTTTGGAATAAAATAAAATAATAAAATAGAAAAGATATGGGAAAAAATAGATAGATAGTTAGAAAATTTTAGATAGATAGTTTAATAGGGAGATAGATAGATAGTTAGAAAAGTAGGATAGATATGGGTTTAAGATAGATATGAGAAAAGTTTAGTTTAAAATATGGGATAGTTTAATGTGGGATAGTTTGATAGATAGTTTAGATAGATAATAGTTTATGGGATGATAATATGAGATAGATAGATAGGGATAGTTTAATAAAATATGGGATAGATAGATAGATATGAATAGATAGATAGATATGAGATAGATAGATAGATAGATAGATATGGGATAATAGATATGAGATCGATGATAGATTGGGATAATAGTTTATGGGATAGATAGATTAGATAGATAGATAGATAGATAGGATGATAGATAGATACGGGATAGATAGATTTGGGATAGATAGAAAGACGATAGATAGATAGATAGATAGATAGACGATAGAAAATAGATATATAGATTAGATAATAGAAAATTGGGATAGATAGATAGATAGATAGATGTATATAAAAGATGATAGATGCCATTTGTATAATACATAGATAACAGACATGTATAAAAAAATCTTAGATCTTCAGCTAAGAAAATTATCAAATCCTACTATTTGTACATTACACTGAGTCCCAATCTTCTCTTATCTGAGGTTGACGTGTAGAATATTTGTGCAGAATTCACCAGAAAATACTACAAGGCAGTGTCATAATAAAAGAATTTCTTAGAGGACTTTGATGGATGCGGATCCTGCAGACCCGTGAGGACGCGGCGCTCCCCGGCTGCACTTTCCTGGTTAATACTGCATACATTTACTGAAATTGAATGTTGTACTCCTGCATGCCCGATGCTTCTCTCCCCTGACATTACCTTTCTGGGGGAGGCAGGAGGCCACCACAGACATTAGATGGTCGTCTTCTGACCTTGCTAAATCTCTTAGGTTCAGGTTCAGCCAACTATTCCCTGATGTGTGTGAGGGCGGGGGGGGGGGGGGGGGGGGGGGGGGTTACTTAACAAAAATCTAATGTTAGATCTATGTCAGATAAATAGATATAGCAGATAAAAGAACTCTCTCTTTCGTTCTCTCTCTATCTTTCTTTCTATCTTTCTCTTACTCTATCTCTCTTTCTCCCCTCTCTCTATTTTTCTCTCTCCCTTTCCCCTCTCTCTCCCCTTTTCTCTCCTCTCTCTCTCTAGCCTCCCATCTTCTCCCCTTTTCTCTTTCTCTCTCCTCTATCCTCTCTTTCCCCCTTCTTTTCTATCCTCTCTCCTCTTTCTCCTCTCTCTCTCTCTCTCTCTCTTTTCTCTCTAGCTCTATCTTTCTTTCTCTCTCTCTTTCTCTCTAGCTCTATCTTTCTTTCTCTCTCTCTATCTCTCGATTGAATTAGTTTGGTCCATAAAACCAATATTTGTTTTATCATCACTTAAAATTCTAAAAAGTCCATTTTCGT